>CABFWO010005467.1:25202-47436 GCA_902155825.1 Timema genevievae | reverse complement strand
CATGCCTAGTAAATTATAAAACAAATTAGAGTATTGCTTGACAACACTTGAAAATATTAAACCATCACTTGAATTGTGATGGCAAATATAATAATTAATTACAAGACAAAAATATACATTTAAATTGAAATAATACCAGGTTTTTAAAATTTTTATAACAGATTAAAATAAAATGCTTTCTTCAAAAATCTAATTTAAACCTTTAGAGATCCGAAGATTCTAACAAAAAAAAAATATTGTTGGGAGGTTGACATACGGTAGTATTTATAGTATTGAAATAATTTTTCATTCAGAACTATTCTAAAGTATTCTCTCTTCTTTAAATAGATATTCAACACTTCTGAACCTGAAAAGCTGGAGAGATGTTCTAAGATGAAATTTGAAAAATTTCTCAAAGAAACTCAGCATATTTAAACTTATCATGAAAAAAAATCCTATCTATGAAGAATGGCGATTAATGGCCCTGGTAAAAACTATACTTCCAGGCTTTATATGTCAAATAACATCCATTTAAATATTAACTTAAAGTTCCTCAAAGGCTACTTTTTGGTTTAAGGATAATTTTCACCGGTGAAAGGTCCGATGAACCATTAAAAAAACTTCCAGCTTAAAAGGCAAAAATTGACGTGATTACATAATTATCAAAAAATTATATTTTAAAACGTTGAAAGATAAACATTACAATTCTAAAATACCTTAATGTTACAATTTGACAAATAAACACAAATTATCTGTCAGATTTCGCACAAAAAATCCAGCTGAGTTAAATACAATAAACGTGGTCTTTTAGAGAAAATTAGTTCCTCAAATGACAGCCAGATGTTATAAGCGTCCAAGAACAAAAATAATATTAAGATCCTAATATGTAATTAAGAAAAAAAAACACTCTCCAAAGCAGATAGCGCTAAAATTACACACACACAAAAGTATGGCGTGGATGTGCATCCGTTTATTTAAGAAAGAAACCTCAACAAAAACGGAAAAGAGATGTTCATTAAGGGAAACCCAAGTAAGTAGATTATATATATAATATTTAAATGGTAAGTAAATAATTAATATTTGAAACCTTAGGAATTGTGTAATTTGAGAATAATAAAAATACTGTTAGGTTATCAACGGAATTATGCTATATTTATAGGAAGTGTACCCAAATTTTAATAGAGAGAAAGTGGAAAATAATTTTGGAAATACCAACCTCAGTATACTTGACCGAGAATCTAACCTCGATCTCCCGGTCATCGCCAGTATAGTCTAACGCGAGAGTAGCACCATAAACCATGTGGCCACTGAAGCGGGTGAAATTAATCTTAAAGACTTGTTTTTCCACTAGAAAATAAAACGTGTTTGTAATAAGCTGTTTTTAGTTTGTTTTGTATAGCGTCATGTGTTAAGTTATATTTATGCTAGCGTGGGAATCATTACAACAATCTGTAGATTCTGATATTTATTTTCGGTGAATGTGTGAAATAAGCTTCATACTTAAGTTAAGTAAACACACACAAAAATGTAAAGAAATCTATTATCTAATCCCAATTTTGCTTCTGTCCAAAGAAAATTGCAGAAAAGCTAACTTCATTACGGTTTTGACCGTAATCTTGTGTCTTTTTTCTCGGTTAATCGGACGTGTGAAAGGTGAGTTGTCACTAAAGCAGTTCTGAGGAAAATTTGCAACTATTCACTAAAAGTCACGCCAGGATTAGTAATAAAATACATTTTCTTTTATAATGATTGCCCGTGGTCTACATCAACTTATTTAAAGAATCAAGTCATGAATTTCAAACTTAATTGTGCTGTTCAAACCTTTTATTAATACATTTATTTCATTAACTATCACATATATTGATGTATCTCATATATAATAATACAAATTAACGAACTATGTCAAAATACCACTTTGCCTTGAATATGTGAAAGAGAGAAAGAGATACCCCAAAGTTTATTGTTCCGACGACAGTTCTAATTTGAGCCTCAGCTGTCCATCCATTTATGTTATAGATAGCAATGGTGCCTATATTATTATATTAAAAATTTCCAGAGTTTGAAGAACGCCACATCCACATTAACTTGACCAGAGTATGCGGATGATTCAGTTTTAATTTCGATAGTAGAGTTTGGTTCTAATATCGATCATAGAGTGAGTAAAATGCTAAAAAGAATATAATAACTTTTAAATAATATTAGCTATTATTAATTATTATTTAGCACCGCGTTTTACTACCTGTTCGGCTAATACGATTATGTACTAATTACGCTGATGGGTTAGGAATTTTGAAGGTTGAATTTAGAGGAAGTGAACCCGCAATTACGTGGAGGGAGAGTGGAACCACCCCCAGATATCCCAACCAAGATTTGAATTTCGATCTCCCCATCCTCGGTAGTCTAACTCATCATGAGACTTGCACGTTAGCTAATTACGCCACCGAAGCTGGTAATATTGACTATTAATGGTTTCAGATATTTTATCATAAAAAACACAAAATAACTCATATAAATGAATGAAAATAATATTTTCAAATGGTTTAAATCGACCAATATAAGATGGCCTCATTTGAAAACTTTAATTTGCGACACGACCACACATCGGGACATTGGTAGTTGGACACCTATTACGACTAAACATAGATTTGCAATCAAACTTAGACCTTAATTTTGACATAAAAGCACGTACATCTCTCATTATCTGAAGCTTGGCGGCTCCATTATGCAATTTTATAATAATCTTTATTGGTTTGTCACACTATAAAATAGCATCAGTAATTAGTATTAGGGACTGTACTTAAGATTAGTGTATAAAATGATATGAGGTTATCTGCATGTATTTTTTATGGTGCAAAGTTTGAGAACCTCTGGCATAGGGAGAAGGTAGTAAGGAGGTTTGTGGGGTGAATCCAAGGTTTGCATGCTTGAAAATAAACATGTGCATGGACATTTTTTTCTCGTCATCGAATTTATTAAAACTGATAGGAAGCGTTGCCAATACCACAAGGAATAATTATCTTAATTACTTTAGAAAAGTGATTTATATATAAAGAATATCTTTATTTTTTTACTATTTTTAAAGTTATTTCCAAATTGTTATAAGCCCCCCCAGATGTGGAACAACTGGTATGTTTGTTGTTGTTCTGTTATTTAATCTGCTATTTTCTTAGGGTGATTCCTCAAGTAGGATCTCACAGGTAGTAGCAGAAATGATGGCCTCATTTTCTCGGACCCCATCTTCTAGGCTAATTCCAAGAAAAGTCCCTATTTTTCCAATACAATATGAATGTATGAGAAAAGAAGTACATTGTTTGAAATTGTTGACAGAACTAATTTGACAATCGGGAGTTTTGCAAGGGGATCTTGAAGGTGAATATTAAAATATTCATCAACCAATATTTGGTTGATGATTTTACAATTCAAACAGTAATAAGACCCAAAAAAACTTAAACATTAGGTTTATATATATATTTGTAAGCCCCCCACCTCCTTTAAGGGGACGTCCAACAGATTTTCAGAGGAGGTTCTATTAATCCCAGGGTAGGGGGTCTGTATCCCCACCTTTCTACACCCTTGACTCTATGCCATAGCTGAATTATTCCACTGATTAGTTTATCTTTACTTGACCTCCATTATTGTTCACAGCCGTAGGCTTGGGTCAGTTTTTTTTATTCAATCCATATATTTAACACTATCGGTTTGCTAGGCCTATCGTAGCTTCATATACCTTATAATTGAATGGCTTGGGATCTGATACTCCTAAGCTACATTTCTGGTAAAAATGGGATATTAACATCAACTTCCTCCAAAACCATCCATCTTCTGTCTGTACAAATTACTATTATATTCTGACAACTGATGGTAGAACGAAACTCTTTATCTCAGTTTGAGGGTGATGTGGCATAGGACTATCTGAACCCGATCCCTTCAATTCAACTTAAGACTAGGACAAGCACAACATCCAGTCCCCAGCCGTTACTTCATCAATGTGAAAGGGCAACCCCACGTTTCACTAATACTACATTTTTTGACCTTGTTGTAAATCGAAATCAGAACACTTAGTTCAATAGACAGACACGCTACCGACTGAGCTAAAGTATTGAATCGATTAGTTTCTCTAATAAGTGCCAAAAGTTTACTAGGTTTCATGTCAATCAAAACGGATCAGGTAATTGTTCAATACAAACCGCTGACAGAAAATATTTCTTGACATGATCCTATCTAAGAAACTTATCTCTTTAGATTATATTTTACTGTGCAAATATATATTTTTGCACTATAATTGGAGGCTGGTGCGCAAATAAATATCCCGAAGAGAGAAATGTCATCGATACACCTAGTAGAGAGGAAGTACTGTGATCGTAAAAAAAATTGAATTCGATATTTTGATAGATATTCACACTTCATGAGCCTATAAACTCAAAATAGTTTGTTTTTGCAATACTTTGTATAGAAGTCTTAAGCTCAAATGATAATTTAGGTTAAAGGCTTGTAGTAAGTACGGTATCTACTAAACCCTGATTTTAGTAAGAATCCCAATTTGTAAGGATGTATTTCGTACCAGAATACAATCATATATTAGTATTTTGGCAGGATAAACAGCTATTTAGAATGGAAGTAGAAATTCCCTTCTGGAAGATCTTTTATCTTACCTAAACACTACTATTGGGTAGGATTTTGGTACGAAATAAAGCCTTTCAAACGAAATTCCTTAAAAAATCAACGTAGACATTAGCCTATATAACCTTATTTAAAGAAAAAACTAACCAGTTTCAAACTTTGTTATGCTCTTCAAAGACTTTAATAACACAGACATTTTCATTTCATTTAACTAATCACACAGTGATGTATCTCATATATTTAATCAAATTAATGAACGATGTCAAAATGCCACTTTGTCTTTTATGGGTGTAGAAGAGAAGGAGATACCCGAAAGTTTCCTTCTCTCCTACACAATGGTATGCAAACGACAGCTCGAAAATTTTAGCCACAGATGTCCATCCAGTTATATTATAGAGATAAATGGATTTGACAGATGTACTTTATTATTTTTTGTTTTGCCCATACTAGACAAATATTTACAAATCTGCAATAGCAAAAACTGAGCTAAACTAGTTATTGGTTTGACTTTGAACATGGTGCTATACAAGGTTATATTATGCCTCCATGATTTTTGAATGTAGGCCCTATTCATGAATAAGCTATGAGGAATGTTATTGAGAACGGGGCTGGTATACAAATGGAGGATGCGAATGTGAGAATGCTGTTATATGCATATAATGTCGTATAAATGACTAAGAGTGAAAGTAGCTTGCAGAATGCACTAAACAGTTTAAATGTAGTGACATCCAGAATGGATCGCCGTATAAATGTCTCCAAAACTAAGATGGTGCTTTTTTTTTTATAAGGGTGGATCAGGAAATGGCTGTCAGATTATTATATATGGAACACTGTTAGACAAAGGGGACGATTTTGGGTAGCTTGGTAGAATGTTAGAATGTAGAAATGGAAGGATTGATGGCGAAATAGACAGACGGCAGAGTGTATCATGGAGAGTAGTTAGAGGTATGTGAACTCTTGAAAATAATGACGTAGGTAGCATCGAAAGAGTCAAAGATGGTAGTATATAAAAGTGCGTTGAAGTCAACACTGTTTTATGGATGTGTAGCCTAGGTTTGTTAGGAGAAATACAAGAGCAATGTGGGTGCTGTTAGAATGGTATATCTAATAAATGTAGCCTATGTGGAAAAACTTGTACGGACAGAGTCAGTAATGAATGCTTGCTGAAGGAGTACGGTTTGAAAGGGAATCCAATAAATTAATCTGAAAGAATCATCTTACGTTAGTTTGGGCATGGTGTATGATTATGGATCTAGTAACGAAGCAAATATACGAGGGAAGAGTGTGTGGATCAAAAGAAATGGGTAGTCCATCCAAGACGTGGCTAAATGTTGTAGACGAATGTGTGAAAAAGATGAAGATTAAGGGTTTTAATAATAAAAGAGCATGTGCAACTTAGTGTATGAATGATAAATATAAAGTAATAAATATCAACGCACGGCCCCTATAGGTTAGTTGTTGAACTTGATTTGCTTTAATCAATCTTACATCATGTTGGTGTATCATTAATTATACCTCTGTAATTTAATACATCCCAAGTAAATTTTTACTCATTGTATGAATTTAAGATAAGTAATAATTTATATAATTAAGATTTTAATATTTTATTTTTATTGATTATTTTATATAAGTATTTTATTTTTATAAAACATAATTTTTCTTAGCGCCCTAGGTCGAGACTACAGCACAGCAGGTGTATGTGTGTGACGTCATTGTAAATGTCGGTGTTTGTCTGTTGAGTTGTGTCGGGTTCAGTGTAACAGAATGTATTAGAAATGTGAAGAATTTGATGGAATTGGTGTTGTTTATTAGTGTTTTCTAGTTTTTTATTATGTTTATTATGCTTTACATAAGTTTGAGGTGAAGTATAAATGTTTCCGCTATGTCGAAGAACTTGAAAACGCAACATAAAACTGACAGTGGAACAGTGGAAGTGAAAAGCAAGGTGGGTCGGCTAATACTAACATTTTTGGTTTAATTATAACCTTTAGCTAAAAAATATAGAATTAGTTGATCATTAAGTTTCCCTCCTTGAGTTGACTTTTATATTGCCTGTAAGTTTGCTAAATCACGTTTGGGGAATAATTTAAAACTGTCACTTTGAAGTTTATTGCTTAGAACTTTTTTAATAGCATAAAGTACTTTGCTATAACATAATTTGGGTACATTTAACAAACATAGTTCAGGCACTTTGGAGGTCACCTTTTATTTATCTTAAAGTATTTTTCTATAACAATATCAGTGACGTTTAACCGATTTAGGAGTCTACTGCATATTTAGCCTACATTATTTTATTCTTTAAATTGAAAAATGAGACCTGAACACGGAATCCCCACTTATCATGTTTTTAATCTAAATATATTTAGCTAGCTTACGGATACAGTACTTAACAGCTATAATAACTTGGCTACTTAATCCACCTAAAGTATTTTGCTGTACAGAACATTCCACTAGTTTAGCTACCTTGGAGTTTATTGCTTATGTAGGCCTAACCCAAATTAATTTTGCCAAAAATTATTGAGAGAACATTTAACCATTTCAAGTGCCTTGGAATTAGCTCAGATCACTTTTCTTTGAATTTAAAATACTTACCCATAGGACTATGCTCTAAATGTTTGGATTTAAATGTTATAATATTGTGTAGGTATGCCTGCACTGCGCTAATTTCTTTTAAAATTAATAACTACCGTAACCGATATCAATTTCATTGTCTGACATTATTGCCACGGTATTAAGACCAATGTATTTACACAAGTTCCTTATTTATTAGGAGATTGATTCATCACTAGGATCTAGCATTATTGTTTTGATCAGATTCTCGATCCCCAAGGGCTAACTCCAGTTAATACAGGTGTAGAAGTTGGCTATTGCTATTTGGCAAGCTCCGCTGGCGTATGCAAACAATTTCTTTTTGGAAAAAATCAAAAAAATCTTGAGAATAACATTAAGATTAAGTACCAGACAATTATTATTATTATTATTATTATTATTACTATTTAGTAACTAGTTGACACATTAAAAGGAAATGTGTAAAAATATTTAAAAAATTTAAGTTATAATTTAGAAAATAGTAACTTGACTCACCTAATTCACAGGATAAGGTTCGGCCATGTTCCTCAAAACTGTTAACCTCCAAACCTACATAAATGTCCACCTAAATAAATGTAGGCTACCCTTCAAACTCTTATTAATATTTTTTTCAAATATGGAAGGTTAGGTTGAGTTAGTTTATAATCCATAACATATAAACAATTAAGTATGTTATACACTTAAAAATATATTTCATATTATAAGATTAGTGTGCTTAAAATAATTGTTAATATGTTGTGAATTACAAACCAACCAACCTAACCTACCTAACTTTCAATGGATTAGAAAATTAAATGTTAGTACAAGTTGGGATGGGTGTTAATGTATTAGAGCAGTGTGGTCCATCTGGCGGCCCATGCTCACTGAGATTGGGGCCCTCACAGTATCCTTGAGGAAAATTAAAGGGCACTCCTTTGTTGAGATTTGAAAAGAATTCAAATAAAAATATTTATTCAAAAAGGTCATGATTCAGGGTGTCTACCATCCGGGAAAATCAGGGAAAACTGGAATTAACCGGGAATTCGAAGTGATCGGGAAAAAACTGGAATAAGCCGGGAATTCGATAAATTACAATAAAAATCTGGGAAAATGTGGCTTTACTCAAAATATAAAATATAATAATTATTAAAACGGTAAATAATAATGTTATTCAAACTAGTTTTTTTTGTAGCTGTGGGATAAATTTTATAATTCCTAATAAACAATGTTAATGCAAATTTAAAAAATATGTTTATTTAAATTTTAAAACTTATCATTATTCATAAAAAAGATTAATAGAAAAATGAGGAGACAGGTGGGGGAATTAGAAGGATGTGACATACTTTTTAGTTGGGAATTTTAGGAAATAATCAGGGAAAAAGTCTGGAATTTCATTGGTCAAGTTAAGTAGACACCATGATGATTGCATTTTATATGTATTTATTTGATTAGTAAAAATATTTATAAAAGGCCTATTTATCTTTAACTTTGCTAAGTGGTTTTGTGAAAGTGTGTGAGCGTGCATATTTTACTATGCATTTTTGGGGGATTGATACTAAATTTTTTTTTTTTGAGTAGCCTAAAATTCGAAAGATTCCTCCAACAAAAAATAAAATTTGTACATAAGTAATGAAAGTAATCGGTTATTAAGTTGTTGACCTCAGAGGTCTTGGGGTACAGTGCTCACTGCAGGACCCTAAGTTCGTGGATTCATTTACAATTGAAGGGATTTTTCTTGACTGATAAAAACCGTAATACAACATCCTTCATAAGCCTACATGTTAAGCTGTCACACTGCAAGCTGACAGTGAAGAAAGGTAACCAACTTAGCATGAATATTATTATTTTATTATTGTTATTATTTTCAAAAATAAATTGTTGGCACACTAGTCTGCTATATTAATATATTAATATAGTACTTTTAGATTAGCCTCCCTAGTAATTTAATAAATATTGATATAACTAACTAACCTCTTTCGATGGCCGTATGTTCTAACACACTACTCTAGTGTTAACCTGCATTGTCGAAGATGAGGAGATTGGGGTCCGATCCCGGTTGGGTGCACTGAGGGTGGTTTTCCCTAAATGGTTTTCCACTCTCCCTCCATACACACATGGGAGCACTTTTTATAAAATTAAACCTTCCTAATCCCTACAGTGGCGGTGGAACGTAATTTGTCTAGGTGGGGGGGCAGGGGGCAAGCAAAAAAAGTTTATATAGGGACTTGCCTTGCAATCCTCCTCCCGCCCCCCACGTATCAGTTTTGTAAAATGGATATTCCTAAAAACTATTTGAAGTGGTCATCTAAATATATATTGAATTTTATATCTAAATAAAATCATAACATACACTAAAATTATATTATTATCTTATTCAGCCGTTCTGGTGTTGCCTAAAGCTCAACAATAATATTTGGACACTTAAATGAAACCTCGTGCTAAGAAAAAATTATGAGTTCAATTTCCCTGTCATATTTTTCAACAAAGTATATTTCAATTAAATCACGAACGAGCAATGTTACACAGCAATAATATAAAAAATACTAGAAATATATATATATAATTTTATTTGACAAACAAAATTCTAATATTGCTATAGTTAGGATCTTGTACAATTTAAAAATAGGAATAATAGAAACATAGTTTTAGTCAAATATTTATACTACAGTAACTAGTCTTATAACAAAATTAAAATGTTTATTTACTTTGTCACAAATAAAGTTTAAATAATGATAAATAGAACTAGACCTAACTATGATGTGCATATAATATTTCAAATTAACTTTTTCTTTTGTTTTAAAATTTAACATTTGTGATGTATGGATTTGAATGCATACATACAATTCATACAAAATAAGTTTGTCAAATGAATACATGTTATATATTATCACTTTCCAAATACATTCACACAATATGTGTTAGCTTTTACAAACTCATCTAACAACACATCAATATCGTCAACTCGTTCGTTGTAGACATTCACAATGGCCAATTGATTTATCCGAGCTTGAGCCATGGTGCTACGTAGTTATGTCTTGAATCGCTTTAAGACTGAAAAGGTTCTTTCAGCGCTTGCTGTTGACGACTAAAAGCAACTTCAAAAGCTCCCAAATTACTGGAAATAATCGCCTTGTACTTTCAGGCATCACAATGTAAATGTCAACTAGATCTTTTAAGCACTTAGGCTGGGTGGGAGTAATGCATGCCAACATTTTTGCATCTAGTTCAACATCATCCATTTTTAAACCATAGTCTCTAAGTGTGTGTCCTGTTTCTTCATCACTATCCCATTCCTAAACTGCTCTTAAAAGAACCCTTTCGAGTATGCAAAGTTTATTTGAATCATTTTGAGTAAAGCGCCTCTCGATCTTTACTGTGACTGTATCAACTATCTCTTAGGGCGTTTTCCTCATTAATTCTTTTCTACTGAGAATCACTGTCGTTTCTATGGTTTCTTGTTTATGCTCTAGTTTCCTTAGAACTTGCTTGGTTCGTGACAGGCGGATAGGTATAAGATAATATTTTTGTTGGGCCTCCTCCATCTTACTCCACAGTGAATCAAATGTCTCTTCGGATCTGATACTCCTTAAATATTTTATAGTTGAGATAGCTGCTTCCATTACGCCATTAACTGTTTGCTTAGGGCTCTCTAAGATTAAGGCAAGCTTTTCTGTGCAGCCCAAAACTTTTTTTCCTATTAGCATTCCCAAATAAACTTCACACTTTAAAAACTGATCGTAAAGACCTCGTGCAGTGCTCGACACAACTTCACCTGATACACTGAGCTGTTCTAGCGCTCAAAGTACAGTTGAATGCGATTTAATGATACTGACAATAGATGAGTATCGAACAGACCACCGTGTCGTGCAGAGTGTTTTTGGAGTAGTGTTTGGAACATCTTCAAACTCACTTGTGATGCGTAGAAATTCCGATTCTCTTTTACTTGTGCTCATATCTACGGCCACATCATGTACCCATTGCAAACAGTCCTTCATAAGAGGAATCACACGAGCAGTGTCTTGCAGCGCTAAATTCAAACCATGATTAGTGCAATGCACATACATTGCTAACGGTTGTTTTTCTTTGATTTTAACTTGGACACCATTATGAACTACTCACATATTTGAAGCGCATTAACCACGAACATTCTCCAGGGAGAGGTGAAATCGTGGCAAGGTATCCAGTATCAGACTTGTTAGGACAGAACTGGAGGTTGAACTTATCTCAT
This sequence comes from Timema genevievae, assembly GCA_902155825.1. Classification (NCBI taxonomy): domain Eukaryota; kingdom Metazoa; phylum Arthropoda; class Insecta; order Phasmatodea; family Timematidae; genus Timema; species Timema genevievae. The sequence continues at coordinate 36,041 of CABFWO010005467.1, read as the reverse complement.
AGAAACCTAAAAAGTACTCTCTTGGTTCCATATTTTCATTTACAATTCTTACCGAGATTGAAACTTGTTTCTTCTTGGAAATGTCTGTAGTCTCATCTACAATCAAACTAAAATGCTTTACGTTCCGTATTTCATTCAATGTTTCTCTTAGGACAGTGTCTGCCATCATTTTATCATTTCATTTTGGATGTCATGTGTAGTGAAGTCTTTCGATAGAAAACTAAACTGTTTTTGATCAGGAATGTCACCAGTGCGCAGAGCAAGCAACGCCTTATAGTTTCCATCACTGTTATTGTGACCTCGTATTGGAATGTCTTGTCTTCCAAGATATCTAAGAGACATCATTTGTGCATGCAATGCCTTTCGGTCTACAATTTTTTTCTTTTCTTTTTCTTTATAAATTTGTTTGGCCACTGAATCACTTTTTTCTTTTGTGTTGTTCTTTTCTACAGCCTCCTTGTGCATACTACTCTTTGCATGTATTTTAAATTCACTTTGAGCTTTTTTCCAATTCTTGTAACCACTACTAATGAACGTGGCTTCAAGTTTTGAGCTGTAGCCAAAGAGATTCTCATTCTTTGATTTCATACATTCGAAGCACAATATGCCAACTTCTTCACTTTGAAAGTGAAGCCAAGGAAATTCAGAATACCAATGTTGAAGAAATTTATGGTCACGGCGTTTGATTTTCTTATCACCTTTTGTGTTTTCAGTGTAATTTGGCACAGAGAAAGGTTGGCGCTGGATGAGACCGCTAATATTATTACTTCCATCAAACTCCAAAGCTACATTCTCTATTTTTGAGTGACTGAGACCAGAAACTGCGATCTTAGCTCCATTCTCATTTCCTAGATTAAAAAAACAAAAGGAAAAATCTTATTTATTAACAATATTTAATGATGGGAATACAAATTCATTTTTAATAAGAAATTTGCTATTTAATTTTTATTTATGGTCTTTTTTGTAAAAATATATTTATATATTAAATGACATAAAAGATCTAGATTTCCGGAGGGGGGGGGGCACAGTCCCTCCAGGCTACGTCCCTGAGGCCCAGTGTAATTTTATTAACAATCATTCATAGTGTCACAAAAGTTTGTTAAACTCACAAAATAATAATACCTTATGCTTATATTTAACTTGATTTAATTAAAAATATAATCATATAGAACTTTTTTCAAATATCGCATTGATTTCCCATTTTGTATCGTGTTGTTGTGACTCAAGTGTAATCATTTTACTTTGTAATATATCGAATGACCCGCTTCTGTGGCCAAATGATGTACTAACCTTTTTTTTTCTGGCGAGCCACTATCTGAGATAATCTTGAGTGTGCCATTCCACCCCAAAATCTCTAACCTAAACTTATCTTCATACCACCACCATTTTTTGAAAAATTGGTAGAGTAATATATTATTTTTTTTAAGTTCCTGATTGGTATGGAATTTTCTTTGTTTTTTTCCTATTTATAATGAGAAACAAATATTTTAAGACTGAGTATAACACAGTACATAGCAGTCAGTATGCCACCAAATAGCAACTAAGGAATGTATACAGGGTGGCACGTGGCAGTGTGAGGGGGTGTAGAGTATGTAGTGGAAGGGGGAAAGAAAGGTAGCATGAATGGCGGGAAACAATTCACACAGGCAGCCAACATAAAAGCTAAAATTCTTGCAATTTATTAACTTAGATGATTTATTTATTTTATTTGACATTGTTATAATTTAATATATTAAAAAAAATCTACCGTGACTTAGGCGTGCCATAATTTTGTCACCTTTGGTATAAGAGGTCACTCTCGCAATACACCGAACTGCGGACGACGGTGAAATCTGGGTTTGAATCTCGGTCAGGTGTACTGAGTGGTGTTTTCCCTAAATGGTTTCCTAAGCTTCCTCCACGCAAATGCGGTACACTTCCTCTAAATTCAACCTAGCTGATCCATAGCCCATGAGCGTAATGAGTTCATACGCATATAACCCAGAAAGGCAGTAAAATGTTGCGACAAAAAAATCAAATGATAAAGTTCTGAGTTTAAAAATCAAGTACACCTACCTGGTATTGTATTACATTCTTGAACGATGTTAGTGGCCTTCATTACTGTTGGATAAGATTTATCACTTTGGAGAGCACGGAAATGACGTGAGACTCTTTCACTTTATCAAAATAATCGAAAAGGATTTCCTCTTACCGATGTTAGTGGCCTTCATTACTGTTGGATAAGATTTATCACTTTAGAGATCATGATCGGGAATGAGGCGAAACTCTTTCACTTTATCAAAATAATCGAACAAGGATTTCCTCTTAACCATTTTGCGATAGTTTGCAAAAGAAGTATATTGATGAATCACAATTGTCCAATTATTACTAGTCCAACAGTGATTTTTTTTTAAATTTCAAACTTTGTAATACAAGCCATACCAAATGTATTCTCTCAGGGAAGGACAAAAACTACTTTACAAAGACGAAATTATACCTGTATAAACACTCGATTTAAGAAAAACACTAGCACCACATGCACTTGCTTACACACTAAATTCAAAGGACATGAGAAGAGAGGGGGGAATGGTGAAATGACCTTGGAAAAGAAAGGGGTCAAGGGGTGACTTGTGACGTGAACTTGGACAGGAAGTTGGCTGTAGCATGGAATGTGGGTGGCTTTCAGGACTCATTGCATTGTGCATGCATTTGGTGCATAATTCTATCAGCTGAAAAGCAAATTGTAGACATCCATAGATACATTTAAGTATTTAACAAAAGAGCCAAAGACTATTAACGTTGTAATAAAACAATGTTTGAGGTTGAAGGGAGGGGCAAATATCTTCAAGGGGGCAATGCCCCCCCGTTCCGCCGCCACTGAATCCCTAACATATTAGGCTAGTTCATATTAGTATAATTAGTACATAGACCTATAACCCGGACAAGTAGTAAGACCCTATGCTAAAAAAACTAACAAACTTAAAATTTGATATTCATTAATTGATAGGAATAATTTTATCTGAAAGCTAGAAAAGTTACTAGATCAACTTTCACGTATTCATAGGTCAAATCAAGTCATCTGTAACGTTCACAAATAGTCGATAGAATATCACTTTTATAAATTATATATCTAGAGTTTATACAAACTATTTTCTTTGTTTTGCTATAGTATATTATTATTACTATTATCTTCATTGTCGTCGTCGTTGTCATTATTATAATCATTATTATTCATTTGTTACATTTTCGGCTTTTTAAATATTTTTTTAACAAAATATTGATATTGGTCATATATTTTTTCAATCATAATAACAACATTGATCAATCAAATAAAACATAGCAAAAACAAGAAACTCTTAAAATTAATTAGGTTAACATTTGGCTAATTTTTTTAAACATTGCGTCTTACTACCCATTCGGGTTATTTGGCTTATGTAATAGTTATGCTAATAGTCTTAGGGAATAGGAAGGTTATATCTAGAGACAGTGTACCCACATTTGTGTGGAAAACCAATTTGGAAAAACCAGCCTCAGTACACCCGACCGAGATTCAAACCTCTATCTCCCCGTTATCGGTAGTCTAGTCTGACACGAGAGTAGCGTGTTAGACCATGCGGCCACCAAAACGAGTTTTTGACTATGTTGTTAAACATGGCCTTGAACATTGAAACTAAAGATTTCTCATTTATGGCCTTCAACATAAAGCATAATAATATAAAAACCAGATGTATTGCTAGGATTATAATGTAGGTCACTTCTGAAAAAAAAAATCCTTTTATCAACTAGGCCTACCTTTTCCTAAAACACCCACAACTTATGTTAAAACACAAAGTAAATTTATTGTTTTCACATAATTGCATAAACCATTTGTAAAAGCCACACATTTCAACTAAATTAAACAAAAGAATTAATCACAAAAGGCAGTGTAATACATATTGATAATGTATTTAAAATAAGACAACATAATCTAGTTTATTTTTTCATTATTAGAATACTTTCCCAAATCAGCTTAACCTAACCTTTAATGTATTAATAAATTTGATTTTTAATTACTATAGATAAAATAAGTGACTGGTAATAAATGTATTTTTTAAATAATTAATTACTAATTTTACACATCATTTTATGGCATAGCAGTTTTAGATGCTCAAGGTCACGAATTATCCTGCACAGGATCATAATAAATTACCCATCATTGTCAACGAAGCAACATTCCAAAAGCGATTTGGGCGTTTTATTGTCCAGTTTTGTTTGGGTGTAATATTTATTAAAAGTGTACAAAATTCATAAACCTGGTCTAATTCGATTCTACATGCTCTTGTGTGTGTAATTAAGTGAATAAAATATTGAAATATTGTACCATAGCAAAGAAAAAGAGCCTGAAATGGACGGATAAAGCGTAGCCTACTCTTACCCACAAGAGACACAGAAACATAAATATTGATAATCTAATGTTGACCCATGATCCTTTACATTGTACGATGTTATATTTTCCTATAAGAATCATTGTCGCTATTTACTTGAACAATATTATTCAAAATTTAAAAACAATGTGTGAAAGGTTAGGTTAAGTTAGGTTGGGTAAGAACCACAGTCATATAACATAAATTAGAGAAGGCTTGAAAGTTAGGCTTGTCTCATAATAATTACCGGTATTTTAAACATTAATTTAATCTTTTATACTTGTGACCTCATCTAACGGGTTTGGCGGTTGTAATACTTGGCTTAGTTCGGATGGATACCTCTGTCTTGTAATTTTATTTTATCTCTTAGTTCAAGATTTCTTCAAATAAGATAAACAGATAATTGGGGGTCATTTTCATGAGTTTGGTTTGCTATGGAAAAAAGGTGAAATGTTGTTTTTAGACTATTTTTTTGAATTTGTAGGTAGGTTTTTAGGTGGGCCACATGTCATCAAACTGTTTCTCGCTTTTTTAAAGCAACATTGCTCGCCATATCTTGTTTCTTAGGAGGGGTAGCTTTTTTATTTTGTCAAAATCAACTGTTTTCAGCCTATGGCTAGGTCCGTTTTGTAAAATGCCTCCATCTTCCTCCATTCTTTCTCTATTCTTCCTCTATTCTTCCTTCATGTGCTTTCCTTCTTCTCACACTTCCAATTTTTCTGTTTTCTGCTCCTACCATCTCTTTATTGGTCTCTTGCAATCTTCCTTACATACTTTTCAAAATGTATGTAAAATACATTTATTTATGTACATCAAAACCCTCTAAAAACTTAACAAAATCATCTAGACAACATCATTTTTAAAATTATTTATAAATATATTATTACAGCACTTACCCAGCTAATTCAATCTAACCTTTCGAACTTTCGTATGCTAATAAATCAAAATTTAAATCAATATTGATGAAATGAATTGTTAAAAACCTCAAAAAATAATATTTAAATGATGTCATGGATATTGAAGCAGGAACCTAAAACAGGACTACAGATCACAATAGCTTGTTCTTAAATATTTAGCTTTCTGTGTGATTTAGGTGAGTATGGTTTTAATTGCATACACACTTATGAAACTTTATAAATATAATATAATTTAATTCTTCATATTCTTAAGTGTGTAATAATAATAAAAAATATATTATAATAAAACAAACACAATTTGTATGCACTCTCTTTGAAGCACACTCTTTGCATATACAGTGTGAACTAGTTTGGAATATCTTAAGGATCCTAAGAACATTGTTATGAAAGGATACAGAGCTATGTAATACATACCCTAAGAAATGACTTTTGGCAAAAGTATATAGCCTCAAAAGTATTTATGTACTTAGGTTAGCCCACATTTTGATGATTGCCAATTATTTACATGTACATTTGTATCTTACCCTGGTTTTAATTTACGTTTACAGTTTGACGCCGAGTTTCGGCGCTTCTCAGTGACTAGGGATAGCACTGGGAAGTATGAAGACTTCAAAGAGTTGGTGGAGCGCCTTCATCACCTTGCCGATGTGCCGTTTCTCATCTCGTACACAGATCCAAGTGATGGGGATCTTCTTCCCATCAACAATGATGACAACCTAGGGAGAGCAATACTTAATGCTAGACCCCTTTTGAGAGTCATTGTGCAGAGAAAAGGTAATATTTTATAATTTATCTTTTAAAAATTGTTGCTTGGAATAGGCTACTCAAGATTTGTGCTCACGTTTTTGAAAGAAAAAAGTCAGCCAAACATAAGGTATTCTAATCATACACATTTTCAACCTTGAGATTTTAGTGGATCTTTACATCTTAATGTGCGTCTGAACTTGTAAAAGTTGGTCTTGCAATTCTGCATGTCCTCATGTCTTTCTACCCCTCTGTATGTCTTTTTTTAACTGGAACAACAACTGAAGGGGTGTGATATATTTTATACAAACTTGAGATGTAGAAGTTGTATGGTCATACCTCGAGGTCAAATCGTGATTTTGGTTCTCACCTTAACAGGGTTGCCATGCTTCTGGAAAACTGCGAAAACACAGGGGATTTTGCAAAATTTAGTAAAAATACTCTAATACCTTATTGGTTAGAAGCGACAGACGATATATTCCCTATCATTCTTATATTATTCTATTTAAAACCTAAGCTACGTGGCTTCACACCAGTTAGTTTGATGAAAAATGAAATTTTATTACTCTTCTTCAATTTAAATTGCTTGTAAAAGTGGAAATTCCTTCTGAAAAGCCTGGGAAACACAAAGAATCTGGATCAGTAAGAAAATAATGGCAACCGTGTTTATAATTGGGCAATTTACTAATAATGGATTTTTGAAAATCTGAAATTTTTTTGTACGCTAAATGGCTCTTTGGGGTATTGTTTTGTAATATTTACTGACTAAACTGCGTGTCCATACAGTGAGCTCAGAGCACACAAGCGAAGTATTTCAGACCAATTCCCCGTGTGGATCTTGTAAGGTTTCCTTGTACAAGTATTTGTTCCAGCTCAGAGGTCTGGTTTCATGAGAAGGTTTGCCATTCCACCAAGCTGATACACATCTTGTTTATTTTAGTTTTACTTTCTTACAAAATTATATAAATAAACAAGTTTTATCCTTTAAAAAATTCTTCAGATATTCATTTGGCAATAGGTTTCCAGTTTTTAATAACCCTGAAAGACTTACCTTGCATAGTTACACTATGGTGCAGCTTATAAAATAACTATACACACCGGTATTAAAATGTCAAAATGCTCATAAGTGTTTTAATGAAAGAAAAAAATGGCTTTGTACATATTTCTCTTATTCTTCTATATTTTTTTCTCACACTACCTTTTTGTATAGTGATAACTAGACCATTGTCTTGAAAACAGTTATAGTTTCCTAAAGTTAGCGCTTAATTTAAATAGATCATGTAAAATCTTGTCTTTAGTTTAAAGTGCATTAACCTTATAGATGCCGCACACATACATTCTCGAAGCCTTCAAACTTTAGATTTTACCATTTCACACTCACAATCTCCTGAGGTGAATTTTGTGAGACACTTTGACTGGTTTGGACATACACTTTGGAGTAAAGAAACTAGACCCAGAAGTTAAGTTAATTTAGTATAGATAAAAATAGAGAAAAACCCACTTCTATTGGAAATTGCATTGTGTGGATTTTTAATTTGTTGCTATGCATATGCTGACCAGCCCATGAAATGAAAATTAAGTAGCATACAACCTTTTGATTTGTGTGTGTTACTGAACAAATAAAACCTAAGATTCATCAAGAATATTAGGGAAGGTATACAACCTAATTGGGTTTTTGGCATGAAAGTATTTTTCAAAAATTTTTCTCTAGTTTTATTTCACTCAATATTGATATTTTTAAATATGATTAAAAATAAACTCTGAATAGCTTCTAGAGTCATTTAATAATTAAAAATAAAATCTGTTAGAGCCACTCTAAATAGCTTCTATAGACATCTTATTAAAAAACAGACTAGCCCCAGTTATAATTTCTCTTCAATTTTGTACCCCCAAAGATGTTGGTACATAATGCAAGCTACATATATCAGTAATCTATATCTAAAATAAACTACATACAAAATAATGTATTAAATAAGAAACATAATAATTTTTTTACATCCATTACTATTTCCACTCTCCAACCTATGGTCTGGGTAAGTTTTTTTATTCAAGTCATATATTTTTCACTACCGCCTTGCTAGGCCTGTTGTAGCTTCATATACCTTATAATATATCTTAAGACTAGGACAGACGCAACATACAGTTCCCAGCCATTAATTCATCACTGTGAAATGTTAAACCTACATTTCACAAATAATAAATTTTTCGGCCATGCTGAGAATCAAACCCGGGATCCTTAGCTCAGTAGACAGACACACTACTGACTTGGCTAAGTTGTTATATATATATATACATAAAAATTTAACGTACCCCCTAAGATGTGTTCACCAACCCCAGATTGAATACCACTTTTAGAGCATATGGACTAAACTGAAAACTAAAAATATGAGAACTGCATTGTAAATTTTATTAATATGCTCATACTTAAAGTTAAAAGAATTCCAACTTAGTACCTTAGTTACTAACAAGAGAAAAGAGTAGTACCCTATATATATATATACACATATATATATAACAAAAAATACCCCTTTTCAACAAAAAAATTTAAAACCTATTATTTGCAGCAATGATGTGAATGTAATTTTAGACNTACCTGTTAACATGAGAAAACATTTGTTAACATATATACTGTATGTTCGTCCAAACATTGCACATAATTGGTTCTTATATTAATCAACTTTTAAGAACTGATCCCTTTTGGAAAAAGATTAGGCCTACAAATTTGGTTCACTAGCTTTACTCGGCCAATTTCCTCAAATTATAACAAATTCTATGTTTGTTTTTTGGCCCAAATCAAAGGACCTGAGTTAGCTCACCCCACTATAAAATAAAACTGAACTTAACTCAAATAAAGCTGTATGTGTGGATGGCTAACATTCGACTTCATTTTGACGCCAGCATTTAGCCATACGTTCAGAGAGACATTCAGGTGAATGTGTAGAGGAGGCATAAAAATAAGATTAGGGATACATTCTATGTTGGTTCATCATAAGGTCTGTTGGCTGAACAAAATGAGGCAGACCATTTTCAAAAGAAATACTGGTGAGGACCACTCTAAACATTTTCTAGGAATATTCAATTCCCAAAAATTTGCTTCCGAGAGGCCCACTCCAAATATCTTATGGAGAAATCGAACCATAAAAAAAATGTACAGGCAAATACTACTCCAAGAGGCGTCCCATTTTCAAACATGGGAGTGTGGAGGTGTTGTGTTATCAAGCACCAAGCCAAATATTTCCATACTGAAAACTTGATAAGTCTGTCAGCTAAAAGATTATCCAAAAAAACTTCTCAATTTTTATGTTTCTGGCTCTCAACTTAGCTTTAACCATCATTTGATCAAAATAATTGATAAAAAATATACCTTAACTCAGAAACCATTTAGTGATCATGATGGAAACATCAACATAAATCAACGCTGCAACATAATCACACAGACCAGGAGCTAGATGTATTCTTACATTTAAATACTTTAATTTGGAAAATTGGTGTAGTTTTTATGGGGAACTTTTTTTTTTGTGGAAAAAGGTTTAAACACAATGATACCCAGCCATCCCCTACCTCTTAAGAATTAAATTTATCAAGACTTCAACAAGTAGAAAATTTCATCAACAAGATAAAATGGGTTCATTCCTTCATCAAGTAGTTGGAGACAAAATCACTCGGACAATATCATCTAAAGGCGGGGTCCCCACTTGTGAGTACCAACTAGTTGCGGGTCACAGCGATCTAACACATATATAGCTCTCATCACAACAAAGATAAAGATACGCCAGGGATACAATATGAGGATCTGATACAAGTGTGGACCCAGCATTATAGACTAACATCCTAGTTTAGTCGGCATTGTGACTGTCTACTAATCTACTAATCAAAGCGTCCTAGGTTCAATTATTTCCAGCATCGCCTCATTGTTAATATCATTGATGAAATGCAGGTTTCCCCTTTTCACCTTGCTGAATTAACGACCGAGAGAGAGCTAGTTGGTTTGTCTGTGCTAAGTTTAAGTTAGTTAGGCGGAGGATGTTGGAAGCCTAACATAGTTCTACCAGGGAAGCTTGAGCAACGTTAAAATAGTCCAACAAGGAGTTGTCACATAGCTACAAGCATATTGTAATGCTTGTAAAACCACCAGTCTTGTATATTAAATTGTTATTTTTACTACTCATCTCCTTTTTATTTCCTCTTGGGTCTCTTTTTCTCTTCATAATAGACTATCCACATTTAACTACACTATTGGGGTGGGAATGAGTCAGGTAGGATAAAGATAAAATTAAGCTCATATTGCATCGAGCTAGAGTGGAAAACTATTTAGAAAAAAAAAACACTTTAAAATACCTGATGCGGACACACCCCACTTTGTTTTGGTGTCCCACCCTTGAATTAACTTCCTGCCCACTCAACAATGTCCTGTCTCACAATAGGTAATCCACCTGAAACATTCATTCCCAGGTTTGAAGTGTGACTTGGAAAACACAATTAGCTGTGAGTTATTTCAAAACAAGACAATAGGTCAGGCATTTAGAGTTGAGGGTTAATTAGTCATTCGTTGCTGGGGTAGTAATATATCGTTAGAATCTATTCAAATATTTTCCCTTCTTTGTGGCTGTCATCTATGCAGATTAGTTTTTAAAATAATGAATTTTAGTAACTCATAGCTAGCATGCGTGTTTTAGACCTAGTCTGGCAGTATTCAAATCCAGCCTAGTGCACCACGTTAAGTTGGGAGCGAGAAAGGCCAGTCGGGGGGGGGGGGGGGGAGGTTCCGAAGAGCACACCTCCCCCCCTCTTGGCTT
>CABFWO010005467.1:0-13752 GCA_902155825.1 Timema genevievae | reverse complement strand
CCCCTCCCCCCGGCCGTTAAGTCATCATTTTGAAGGGGAAACTCACATTTCACCAATGATAATTTTTTTTGGCCGTTCCAGGAATTAATCCTGGGAGTCTTAGTTCAGCAGACAGACAGACACGCGACCAACTGAGCTAAAGCGCCAGACTTCACCAACTATACATTTTTAAACAGCGCCAGAAATCGAACCATAGGCCCTCAGCTCGGTAGGTAGACGGGCCATTTGGTTGCCAGCTACAGGGAAGGTTGAGGTTCGAATCTACTCTGGGTTCACTTGAGGGTGGAGGCATTTCACATTCGATACCTCACAATAGTTTCCCTCTAACGTGGAAACACTTGTTCTTACTACCCTCTTCATCCTTCACCTGTAAGTTAAGTTGTTAAATAAACCCTCTGTTAAAATGGATAAACACGCATTGGTGGACACGCGGACTAAACGTCAAGCCCGTCTATTTTTAGTTCGCTGGCAATGGGGAGTTGAAGGCGTGAATCCCGATCGGTCGTAATAAGGATGTTTTGTTCCCCCTAGCTTATACACATATGTTCTAACAACCACGATAGTGTGTTAGGGAGGAAGAAGCTTCAATTTAGAGGAAGTTTGCGCGCATTTGCTTGGAGGGAGAATGGAAAACCACCGAGGACAAAACCCCATCAATACACCCTGCTGGGATTCGAACCTTGATCTCCCCATCATCGGCAATCCAGTCTATCGCGAGGGCTGCGCCTAAGAGTACATGGCCACCGAAGCGGGTATTATGGTAATTAAATGCGTGTATATCCGCGGATGGTAATGCGACGCGACGCAAGAAAACAAAACATAAATGAAACGTGTAAACTTGTAAAAGATTCCACAAAGTAGACAAGACGTGAGTGTCGTGGTATGGCCGGGCTTCTGTCTGTATGCTGGCGCCTCCATTGTTTACCTCCATCAAACATTGTTCTTCATTGCCATCCTGCCTGCATTCTTCACACGTGGACCTCGGCTGGAGTATCTTCATAGGGGGAACCCGCATTCTCCAGCTAGACCATATCTCTCATTTAAATAAAATATTACGGTTATCAGACTCAAACCAGGGACATTTAAGAGAACTGATCATTTATAAAACCAAACAGTAGGCCTATATGCTCAAACAAATCATTTAGATGACTTGTCAATTTTCGTAACGCTATACAAAATCGAATTTTTGATAATATTATATTTTAGAAGCGAATGTTATGTGTCGACCAGTAAAATTAAAAGTTAACTTGAATTAAAATTTGTCTACCCAATAAAAAAAACTTATCCTTGTTAACGTATTTTTTCTAGTTAAATGGGTAGTTTTAAAGCGAGCCAGTTGAACTACTTTATAGTTAACGTTAAACTCTTAATCAAAACATTCGTTCACAAACACAACCGATTATTAAAAAAAATAAAAATTCACAAACATTAACAATAAATTCAAACAATAAATTTTAGAACATTGTTTAGGTGTAAGATGTTTAGTTTTATATAGACCTTTAAAAAATAACTAACCGCTTTTAGGACAACTACCCATCGGGCCTATAGATTAAAAAACTGTAATAGAATAGGGCTAATGAAAGTAAAATTTAGTAGAAATGTAGCCACATTTGGGTGAAGGAAGATTGGAAAACCATTTAGGAAAAAAAACTCGTAAAACCCGTCCGGTATTTGAAATCCGATCTCATCCCGTCGCCGGTCATTCAATCTTAACACGAGAGTGATGGATTAGATCATGTGACCATCGATACGGGTTTTAGTTTTATAAACTATAATCTTGGATAAATAGAATGTAACATCCATAAAGTCATGTTGATTACTGCCATAATATTTTAAAACTGACCAATGCTTTTTGTGTAGACAGGCTTTTCAAGATCATCTCAATAGTGCTTAAAGTACTGTTCATGTGTTCATAAGCAAATTGCGTGCTTTGCAGCTATGACCTGGCAATCAATGCTGAGTGATGACACACACACATACCTTATGTCAATCTTTGCTGTGTGTTCTAGAAGTGTCAAATGGCTCACAGACCTTATGTCAGTCTTTGCTGTGTGTTCTAGAGTGTCAAATGGCTCACATACCTTATGTCAGTCTTTGCTGTATGTTCTAGAGCAGCGGTTCCCAAACTTTTTGAATCTCGGAGCACTTTTCAGGAGAGAAATTTGTCACAGAGCACTATAGTTGCCTTGATGCTAAAGGCATGCACATTCATTTTTTGCTATATTTACCTAACTGCATTTTTTAAAGTTGTTAGTCGATATTTTATCATATAGTAAAAACATTAATTATTTTTAGATTTCTAAATAGCTTAAATTTTGGTTAAACTTAATTTTTTCTATTGAAAGCCATTGAAAATTGTAACTTTAAATATAGTTTTCTCAAAACAACAATTTTGCACATAAGTGTCTTTGGTATAAGGGCGACGATATTTTCACATAGACTCTACATAAATATATACTAAACCGAACTAAAGCAGTATTCACGATGGAAACGAATGCTAAAGCATTTGAGCATGTTAAACATCAAGTTTTATTTCATTATAAAAGTTATTTTCTCCATCATTTTCAGAAAAATAAGGAACTTAGCTATATAAACGCAAAACAACAACAAAACACATAAATTAACCTAAAGCAACACATTTGATAATTAATTCAAAGCAGGTATTGTTAATCTACAATATGTTACCCACACAGTTAAAACCATTTTCATGGCTGAAAAGAAAGTAACTAGGCATAAAAAAAGAACGATAAATTATAAACCATGAACTTAAATTCCATTGGAAGGGATGGGACTGCTGTGTTTTGATTTGCACAATGTGACTATATCTTTAGTTTGGGACAGCTGCAACCGAATGTCTGGCTCTGCATTGAGCTGAGGTCTTTTATTTTAGTAGCCACATAGGCAGAGAATCCTGATCCACATAAGTAAGTTATTGTAAAGGGAAAAAGGATAATTTTCGCTCTATCTGACAAAACTTCAAATTCGTCTCATAGCTGACATAAAAATTCTGATAGTGACTTTTTAGTTGCAAAATTCTTTTTAACCACAGAATATGATGTCAAATCATTCAAGCACTCATACTGCTCCGATGCCAAGTTGGCTTTTCCGACATTCAAATAAATAACATTGCACTGCTACTTGAATTGTTTCGACTCTCGACTGTATACTGACTGAACTTCAGCTGACTGAAGGTGCAAAGAAACACAAGTTTTTAATATGAAATAGAAACTTCACAGAAAATTTTGGAAAGGTGTTGAAGTAAACAATCGTATCTGAAAGCGTGGTGAAGTTCTCAGAGAGACGGGTTGAACTGGCACCCTCTAGTCTCTCTGGTTTCGCCGCGTGCAGTCTGTAAATAATTTCTACCCAATACTTACCTATACACAGCTCATGGACGAACCAATTCACAGTTTTGATATCTTGTCACATTTTATTTCCAATCTATTCGCGGAGCAATTGGAGATGCTTTGCGGATCACCAAGTGCTCCACGGAGCACCAAGTGCTCCACGGAGCACACTTTGGGAACCGCTGTTCTAGAGTGTCAAATGGCTCACATACCTTATGTCAGTCTTTGCTCTGTCTTCTAGAGTGTCAAATGGCTCACATACCTTATGTGAGTCTTTTCTGTGTGTTCTAGAAGTGTCAAATGGCTCACATACCTTATGTCAGTCTTTGCTGTGTGTTCTAGAAGTGTCAAATGGCTCACATACCTTATGTCAGTCTTTGCTGTGTGCTCTATAGTGTCAAATGGCTCACATACCTTATGCCAGTCTTTGCTGTGTGTTCTAGACGTGTCGAATGGCTCACAGACCTTATGTCAGTCTTTGCTGTGTGTTTTAGATGTGTCAAATGGCTCACAGACCTTATGTCAGTGTTTGTGTGTTCTAGACCTGTCAAATGGCTCATTATAATTAGTCACGTCTTGCTACCCGTTTGGGATACCCACAACAATGAGCGAGGTTTCGATGCTCCAATGGTCTAAGCCAGAGGTCCCCAACCTTTTTGTACCTTAGAGCACATTCAAAACTAACGGTAGTACGGCGGGCACCAATTATTTTTAAGGCAAATTTATATCCGAACATAATTTATAATGCAAATAACACACAAACAAAAAACATATTAAAAAAATTGTGAGTTTAAAATTTAAAATTATTTTTTAAATTCGTATATAAAATAAGGCAAATGGTATAAACGCAAAGTTATCCAAAACCAGTTTAAACAATTGAAACAATTTTTACCAAATCGAAAGGTCAATGTGATCCTTGACACTGCAGTTCATCAGCCAATACTTCATAATTCGGAGCATAGGATGATATTCCTGTCCGTAAACAATCATCAAGATGTTCTTCAGTAAGTCGAGATCTGTACTTTGATTTTATGATATTCATGGTAGAAAACAATGATTCACATAAGTATGTGGAACCAAAGAAAGATTTTATCTTGGATGCTGCACTTTTCAAGAAAGGAAACTTTTTTCTGTCAACCAAATTCCAAAAGTTCTCATTTGTTATATAGGATTTTAGCACAATGTCATTCTGAAGATCCAAAATCTCTAATTCTAGTTCTTCTGTCCTTACTTGAATAAGTCTTTCAATGGATGCAGCTAATTCTGTTGTACTTACTTGGTTAGTAAAAGGATTGATAAAAAAAGTGACCATTGGCTCGATGATTGTAAACTGTTCAAATCTCTTTTCAAACTGCTCTTGAAGCACTTGAAGGTGAATAACAAATGATAACGAGTTAAAGTCACTCTCACCTAACATTTTCTTCATAGTTGGGAAATGCACGAGAGATTTCATCTGCAGATGAGACATCCACAGAACCAGTTTAGCTTTAAATGAGTTCACAGAGCTCATCATTTGAGCTACATGTTTATCTTTTCCCTGTAGCTCTAAGTTCAAAGAATTCAATTTGTCCATGATGTCTGTGAGAAAACCCAGATCAACCAACCAGCAAAAGTCACTTAGTTGATCGTAATTCAGATTTTTGGTATTGAGAAATGTTTTTATCTCTTCAATCAAGCTTACAAATCTTGTAAGAACTTTACCTTTACTGAGCCAACGTACTTCTGTATGTAGTATAAGATCGGGCTGTTTAACTTCAGAATCTTCTAATAGGGCCTTGAAAAGTCGGTGCTGCAAAGGTGCTACTCTAATATAGTTGATTATTTTTATAACTATTTTCATAACATGTTCAAACGAAAGTACTTTGCCACACAAGGCTTCTTGATGAATAATACAATGGTACGACATAAAGTTCGGAAATGATTCATCTTTCTTGCACAGGGCAATAAATCCATTGGTATTACCCACCATCGCAGGTGCCCCGTCAGTGGTGATCGCAGATAGCTTGTGCAGAGGCATATCTATTGATTTGGTATATGTTTTGAATGTGTTGTAGATATCTGCACCTGTTGTTCGTCCTTTCATTGGCAATATTTTCAATAGCTCTTCTTTTGTAGTGAGATCATTAAATACCATTCTTACCATAACTGCCAACTGTGCTTGGCCAGCTATATCTGTTGACTCGTCAAATTGTAATGAGAACCATTCACATATTTCCAAGTCATTCTTTAGCTGAGTTTGCATGTCAGTTGAAATTGCATGTATTCTTCTTGTAATGGTGTTATCTGATAGCTGTAAGTCTTGGATCGCTGACATAATCTCACGCTTATTAGAAAACCCCTCAAACAAGCAATCAGCTCCAGTCAGAAAGGCCTCTTTTAACAACTCCCCATCCAGGAATGGTTTTTTCTTCTTTGCGAGCAAGTGAGACATTTTGAAAGAAGCAATAGTGGCATTTTTATGTTTTACCATGGGTCTTGTGAAAACCAACTGCTGGGCAGTTAGGTTTGATTTTAGTTGATTTAATTTATTTTTTCTTAATTCAGATTTAAGTGGATAGCTAGTTTCATAAGAGGCGTGATTAGTCTGGAAGTGACGTTCAACATTATGTTTTTTTGGCACTGAAATACTACTTCCACACAACAAGCAAACACATTTATCTTTAAGATTGACAAAACAATACGATTCTTCCCAGTCAATATTAAAATTATATGTTCGTTTTCTTTTACTTGATACACTTATTTTTGGATAAAAGTTGAAATATTTTTAAAAAATAAGTATGAAAAACCAATAATATAATGTATGAGTATTTAACTAGAATAGAGCATGAACTACGATGAAATTGTCATGATTGTTTTACACTGCAAAGTAGCTACTAACTCCCGCCAGGCCAGGCTCAAAGGTCAGCCTCACCGCTAAACACACGGCCGGTCAACTGGTCAACGGCCGTGTTAAGTTTCCAACTAAAGGGTGTAGCCAAGGAGGAAGAGGAGGAGGGTTCGACCCCCCCCCCCAAGTTGACAAAAAAAACAAACAAATAAAAACTGCTTTACTTATGGTTTTAACAAGACCAAAATAACGACACAAGGAAATATTTAACTGCTCAACACCATTTTGGGACTCAGGTATATTTTTAAAATATATATTTATTCTGTGTTTATTCAGGCAACAAAGCTAGGTAGACCCATGTCAAGATATTTACAGTGGAAATAGGAAGTATTAGTATGGTATTAGTGAGTGTGGGGAGAATGATGGAAGGGGGTAGGTCTTTGAGATTAGGAAAAAACAAAACCATTCGGCTCGAAACTATGGTGGTTCCCGAGTAAAAGTACACTTTGTAAATGAGCCAGCAAAGAAAGAAGAATGAGAGGGGAGGATTGGAAAGAGCGGGGCTTTCAATCAACAACTTCTTGAGAACAGCATACCTGGAGATAAGCACAAACTTGATTTTTGTCGGAAAAGTGACAGATTAAAATTATTAATCAAGAACTTTTCAGCTGTAGCCAAAAAGTGGCGGGCAGACGCTAAAGGCTCGGCGGGCGCCATGGCGCCCGCGGGCACAAGGTTGGGGATCCCTGGTCTAAGCCAAGGTGTCACGCTCGCAATAGAGTAGACTGCCGTTGACGGGGAAAATCTGGGTTCGAATCCCTGGCATGTATACTGAGGATGGTTTTTCATACACTTCGCAAATCTGGATACAATTTCTCTAAAATGCTATCTTTCTTATCCCTATTCATTTAGCGTAATTAATGAATACGTATAACCTGAAAGGATACGCGGTGAAGAAACAAAACTTCATTATTGTTGACCGCAAACAAACTTATTTTTTTCTAGAAGTACAGTTTGTGAGACAATGACATGAATGTGACCTTGACCTGAGCAACAGAGGTAGTTGAGAGAAAGGCCTACTAATTCCCATACCTCCCAGGATTCTTCTACTCGCAACAATCAATCGACCGACGGGTTTACTTCCCCTCCGAAGGAAGTTGTGCCACGGATTTTTATCGCGCAATAAAAATCCGTCGACCACGGCTTGATTTAAACACATGAACATTAATTGGGTCCTGACATCTGTTAATCACATGGTCTGACGTATGAAGACATGAAAGTATGTCTGGTAACTTTTCTAGCTGTCAGATTGGATCTTTATATGTAAATTGGACTGTATATTTACAATGGACTTACATTAACTTAGTTCAAAGGAGAAGACCTATTAAAAAGTATCACATTTCATATACTCGACCAATTTGCCTGGATATTTTCTCAATTTTTGATCCAAGTCGCATGCCTTGCGCTGTTTATTTTTACCATGGATTCTTAAAACTTGTATAATTTATTATCCCTTTTCCAAAGATACAAATTATTTGTGAGCCCGGGCAGTAATGATGTTTGGTTGAGTTTTTTTTATAGTTTAGTATCAGTTTTTTAAGCAGTTTTGGATCAATTTAGAAATATAAATAAAGAACATTTTTTTGAAAATAAATTCATACATTCAATTCTAATTTTTTAATTCTTTTTTTATAATTTACAAAATTATTCATTCACTTAGTTTATCTTGGGTTGACTAAACAAATGATTATTAAAATGGTGTTCGTGTAATAATGCCAGACGACACTTATTTCTCCAATAAACCAAACAAATACAGATGGAAAGTTTCTAGTGTAATATAATTTCAATAGCTCTGTACTAAATATGTAAGATATTCACTGTTTGCCGCGACCCTTTGAGGGGTCGGGAGCAACAGTTTGAGAACCTGTGGTTCATACCGCGAACCTATTTTTGCTTTATGAAATTATTTAAAATAATAAACCTTAAGGAACTGTTTTCAGCTTAGATAAAAATATTCAAGGGCTGAGATTTCCATGGAAAGGACTGGTCCATTTATTTGTTCGGGATTGATCTGTGCTTCCCGTCACATGTGTGACACTGCTCTAATCTCCGGCACACATGTCCTGAGGGTGAGCGAACTTCCCTCTCTTGCTCATTGTTCTATTGTTGCGGCTCTCACACGTGGCGCCATACACCACATTGTTTACATTGTTTGACGTATTTAAAAATAACAAAGAAACTAGAAGACGGCGGGGTCCTGCTTGTAAGTTGTGAGTGGATGTGACAGCTGTTAAACTAGCAGGTCTACTTGAAAGGTTAACCAAATACTGTACAATTGAAAATTCGTAAAAAGAAATGAGAATAAGAAAATAAGAAATTAGTTTATTTTGTAGAAACGAAACACAATAAAACTATACTAGAGCTGGACATTATTTCTTATTTGTTCTGTGTTTTTCCGAAGTAATGAAATGTGGATATTATGCTACTGTGAATTTGCCAAATGTGCTGCGTTTGTAAAGTCACCGGTGATTCTACAAAGCCACTGGTTCACTTGGGGAATGTAAAAAGTATTTACTGTTTCACATACTCGCTGAACATTTTACAAAATCACCGGTGAGTTTACAAAATTACCACCAATCACCAGTGAATGTTAATAAATCACGTCATGATTAGATTTGGTTAGGTTAGTTTAGACAAAGCTTAGACTAGTTTAGGTTAGTTTGGATTTGTTCTATATTTTTATCCACATACACTAGATATTTTTATAAAATCGCCGATAAATGTATATAATACCGTTCATGTTTCATACTTTCACCAAACTGCATTGGGAAATTTATAAAATCACTGTTAAATTTAGATAAATTCTATTATTTCTTAAATAAACCATTGATTTAGGTGATTCTATACATTCACTGGTTATTTTATAAAATAACGAATTCAGTACATTCACTGTAACATGTAGGCCTATCACAACAATTATTATTGTAGGAACCTAACGCTTTCCCACTCTGGCTGGGAATAAAAGAACTTATTTTATGAGTCCAAAGAAACGGTGTAGAGCATTTCACCTTTATTAAGTGAACTGACATTTTTAACTACCATAACACAACATAAAAAGAGTTCAAAGACTAGGGGCCAGTTTCATAGTCAGATTTAGTACGCCTCAAGTGCGGCGCTATACTAAATACAAGACGTCACCTACCTGAAATTGAATGGAANTGGGGCAGTTTCATATGCGAAACTGGCCCATTCCATTTTGGTCTAGGTAGGTGTCGTCCTGTATTTAGTATCGACTCGCACTTTAGGCTCACTATGTCTGACTATGAAACTGGCCCTTAGACTTAGTACGCCTCAAGTGCGGCGCTATACTAAATACAAGCCGACACTTTCCTAGACTAGACTGGAATGAACCAGTTTCGCTTATGACTCTCACTATGAAACACATATTGACCTAATCTTAGTCACTTAATCTAAATGACCCAAACATTTATATTTATCTTTATAATAAAAAGATTTAAATAGTGAAGCGATATAATAGACACTCCGTCACATTTTCAAAAAAGACAAATATTCACATCGAACATAAAGTACTAATTCACACTGGTTTTCCCCACCCCTCTCCCCAAGCGAATGCGGGTGCATTTCCTCAATCACCCCCCACAATCCCTCACATTAAGACGTTAACATGTTGTGGTTGAACATACTAATCATCTGGCTTCTCGCATATAAGCACTGATATTGTTGAGGCAGTAGGTAAGAAGTTTTCATGAAATACTTTCAACCCTCTCTCCAGGCCAATGCCGGTGCGTTTCCTTAAAACACATCATCATAATCCTGTGTACTTAGATTAGTTTTGGTAAGATGCACACGATTCCGGTTTTTCACGTTGAAAAAACAATGTCCGAAGCAAAGACAAAGAAGTGGAAAAATAAATATACTTTTTATGATCACCTCACTTCGACACGTGTGTTATATGACACCCCGGTTAATCGGATGTGTGATTGACACTTGTTGCGTTGAGTGTAGTTAGCTAACCAAGTACAGTTTGAAGTACCAGTATTTGCACGAGAGACGAGGAACCGGGGCTAGAAGACTAGGCTCGATCACAGACGGGGTCTCAAAATCTAGTTTTTGTTTGCATGGGTTCGTCTTTGGCACCAAATGAATTGCATTCTAGTCGCTGGGCTCGTTTATAATTATCACAGTGACTTAAATTTTTTTTAAATATCGAATATGTCATGAACTTATTTTACAAAAAATAAAAATAGTATATAGAGAAAATATAATAGAGGAGAGATGGAAAAAACGCCACAAAACTATTTCTTACATAAAAGTAAAACGTAGATATACACAGGTTTTGGCAGGAAATTCGTTATGAAAGGTCCTTTTTACTCCTATATAGGCTAGTAGGATTCTAGGCGAAAAGACCTTTCATAACGAACTTTCTTTAAAAATTAAGTGTTAACTATGATCCCTTTTCATAGGAATTTATATACATTACATATTAAATAGGAACTTTAATAATCTGTACATACCGTTTGGAAAATATTACCTGTAAATACTTCTATAAAAAACCCTCAAAGGTGATAATGGATGTTCCTTGAGCTAGCGCTGTTCAATTCGAAATATTTTCTTTAACATTCCAAAATAAGTACGTGGATAAAAACCAGTACCTCTTGGTGTAGCACCTTCTGTTCTTTAGGACAACAAGACATCGCCCAGAAAAACAGTACTGACCTGCTAAAATCAGTACTTAAGTTCACCCTAAGTATAATACTTTCTTTGTTTCTAACTCGATGTTTTTTTCTGTTTATTTTTTATCACCGCTTCTTACTACCCGTTTGGCTTATACGCTTATTTACTAATTACGCTAATGGTTTTAGGGATTAGGGAAGTTAAATTCATAGAAAGTGTGCCCCCATTTTCGTGAAAAACCCGTTTTAAAAACCACCCTCAGGAACACCCGACCTAGATTTGAACCCAATTTAATATGTTTTCGCTGTAATATTAAACATGTGCGTTTTTTAATATTCGTGTATATGGATTACAAACTTTAACCTAGGATAGCACGTTTAACACTACATACCCAGGGGTTGCGTTTGGATTGGGAAACCCTCACCAATGGGTACGCGAACCAATGTGTTGGGTTTATCTTTTCTAGTTTGCTATGGGGGGTCGTGGTTTGAATCTCGGCTGGGGGTTTCTAAGGTCATCATCATAACTAAGAACTGATTCTTACCTGTGGCCGGGTCAGTTTAGTAATGCTCTCATACTCTTTCCTTCCTACGTTCTTCCTCCTTTAATTGCTTCCACACTTCTCCTCTCACTTGCACACTGTATGTTACCTGCTACTCCCCTCTCTTTCTTGGCCTCCCTTGCGGTCTTTTTCCTACATACTTCATCTCCATCATTCTCTTTGGTATGCTCTCCTTTTCCTTCATCACCACATGAGTATATCATCTCAATCATGCTTCCTCATCTATCTCATGCACTCATTCTCTTTCCCGGATAACTTTATTCATAATTCTGTTTTCTACCCAGACCGTTTCATTTCTAGTTCTGTTTATTTCCCGGGCCACTTCATTCTTAATCTTGTTTCTTGCTTGGGCAATTTAATTCCTAATCCTGTTTATTGCCTGGACAACTTCATTCCTAATCTTGTTTATTGCCTGGACAACTTCATTCCTAATCCTGTTTCTTGTGACAGCGAGTATGTTCTAATATAGTTTTCATTAATGTTTTCCCACTCTCCCTGCACGAAAATGTCTGTAGACTTCTCTATGCTATTTTCCTCATCCCTACTTGTAAATGCTGACAGCCCGAACAAGCAGAAAGACGGGGTGCGTTTTTAATAAATGTTTTACATACAGTTCGGTGTATTAATAAATAACACAACAGGAACTGAGATATCTTTAGAAAAAAATTAATCTAATATCGGGATGAACCTGTATACAGATGGTATATTTATCTTTATCAGCAGCACCAAGAATTGAACCAGGGTAGCCTAGATTGGGTCCTGGCCTCAGTAACAACCTCTTTTGTTAGTCACTGAGGCGGGCAAGTTGGTTTTAGTCATCGGCTGTATTTGATCGTTTACAATTACACTGTTTTGAAAGGAGTCCATGTTGGATGAATGTCCAAAAGCTGTGTCACCTGCACTGGGTGTTAGGGGAAGGGGGAAATGAATAGAGGGCGTCAATTGTAACAGTCATGTTGAACGGTATGGCAGTGGCAGACAAGTACTGTTAGACTCCAAGTGGTAATCTAAAGTTATTCTTCTATAAATAGATATACCTGATTCGTTTGTAGCTCAAAAAGTGGACGTGTGGGTAGTGCCAGTATAACGTTTACTTTAGGAAAGGTACACTCTAAACTTGGATGAGAACATCTTACTACCCACCCTCTTCAGTGGTCTGAACCAGCGTTAACTAGAAATGTGACCTTTGCAGTATCCTGAAGGAAAATTAGAGGGAAACGTTTGGTGGAAGATGTGACATGGCTAATAATGCAAATAAAAATATTTATTTAAAAAGGTCATGATTATATTTTACCATGCATTTAATTGATTAATAAAAACATGTCTAAAACATATTTATAACGCTAAATTGTTTTGTGTGTGTGTTTGCGCGCGCGTGCATACTTCATAATAAATTTAGGGAGATTAAATAGTTTATTTTGGGCAACCCAAAGTTTGGGAACCCCTGAGCTACACCATAGTGGAACAGAGCAAGGTATTCAGGGTAAATGGAGGATAAACCCCCCATAACCACCCTTGGTGTGCGAGTCGGGCGCGCTAACAGCTCTCCTGATCCTCTGTTCGAGCCAGATGTCACACTCCTTGGTGTTTACTTGAAGTGTGATTATTGTTTCGTCGTCGCAGCTGTTGCATTATCGCTCTCGTTCCGTGACCGGTGGTTACAATAATATCTCACTGCGCATGCTCCGTGACCACCAGGAATGTGGAAATATCCTCCGGATAGCGAAGGTAAGACATGTTATCGCGATGAAGGATACGAGACACAGCTTCCTACTGGAAGTTCAGCAACACTTTTCACTTAGGCGAGCAGTGACTAGATGTTTTGTTGTTGGCTGACAAATAAATTGCGGCATTGTTTCAGTATGAAACACTTTCTATTTTCTTTGTATAATACTATTTACTTTTTTGACGAAGTGATTTAAACCCGAACTTTTCAACCAAACAAACTTAGAGCGCTGATTTAGGAAGGTAAAATTTTGCTCAGAATTGGACATTGGTAACTAATTGGCAGCAATGTTTCTCTAATACCTGCTTTTAACAGTTTGTGCTACAGCTGTCAAAATAAAACCACTTTTTCCACCAAACGTCGCTTGAAGCGAGCGACAGATAACGCTGGAATAATGCGCCTAGTGCTCAGACAACTTGTCTTGCCTCGTGAGAGCCCCTTCAGATGAAGCCACTTCACACCGCTTCATCTTGTAGATACTGGAGTATTGGTGGTTTCACAGTCTGGTGCTTCCTCTTGTAGATACTGGAGTATTGGTGGTTTCACAGTCTGGTGCTTCCTCTTGTAGATACTGGAGTATTGGTGGTTTCACACA
>CABFWO010005466.1:36953-47475 GCA_902155825.1 Timema genevievae | reverse complement strand
CCAAGCTCGGCAAGAACTTCTGGAGGGCGCGGTAATCTTCCTCCGACCCGCACTGGAGGCGCACTCGATCCCCCGGCTGCCTGACCGCCTCCACAGGCTCTCGAACCTTGGTTCGGATGGCCCTCGCCACCTTGGAGTAGTCCTCCACGTCATATAAGATGATGGGAGGGATCTTCCCCTTGGCTTTGGGAGCCGGCCCAGAACCACTAGTACCAGACTGGTAGACGGGGAGATTGAGACTCGATCCCGGCTGGCTGAACTGAGGGTGGTTTTTCCTAAATGATATTCCACTCTCCCTCCACGCAAATGTGTGTGCGCTTTCTCTAAATTAAATTTTCCTAATCTTTAACACATTGGTGTAATTAGTACATAGGCGTATAACCCTTACTGCTAAAATTAATAAATACATATCACTATCTATCAATCGAGTCCGACAATCACAATAGAACCTCCAATACTTTGAAGCTGGTGGCTTTAGAGCTCTGTTTAGGCTCAGGCGAACTTTTTATTGAGTTTTTTTTAGAGTATTAGGCGTTATCTGTAGGCGGTACCATATAACTCGAGTGTAGCCTAGGTTTATCGGCCGGTACCGAGGAATCGTAGCAGACCGAACACTTCCAAGTCAGAGATCATTTCATTCTTTCTTTCACCAATCACCGAGGTGTTTCGTCTCATGTTTCAAAGAACGGGGAGGGGTGAGGGGGATACACCGCATTTTTCCGGTAGAATGCTATCCATGTTTTTAAATGCAAGTGGTTACACGAGTCCGCACCGGCGCGGACGAATCGTCGAGAGAGCATTGTTCCGCACTTTTGCGGTGCGGATCGTGTAGCCACCTAACCACCGGAAATAAATGTTCGGGAGCTTCCAAACTTTGTATTCATGCTAACCCCTAAGCACTGTCGGGATGGGCGAAACAATGATTTTTCGATAACGGTGATCACAGTGACCTTGATTTTAAAAGCGCAGTTATTATTCAGAGTGATTGGCAGTCACTGTGTCAGCACTTGTAAAACTAGGCATTTCTTTTAGCCGTTGCACGTGTGACTATGTAGTCATTGTTTACAACATTACGTACAAGATAAACAATATTATATACAACAACTTATTGAACAACAAACATTCTTCTTCTTAATTATTAGCTAACTTAATACTTTATTCTTCGTAATTAATAGCTAACTTAATTTTATGAAAATAGGTGAAAACCTATGCAAGTAAAAATAAAAATACAAACTTATTTTGTAATAGAACTCGGTCTGTAAAGAATGTAAAATTGGTTTTCTTTTTTTAGCTATGCAGGTAGGCTCCATGTAGACATAGCTTTACAGTCGTTATATATACCCTGGTCGAGAAGTTATGGCTTACAGTAACTAGGTATAACCTTTTCGAAGCGTGATGGCTTATATTAGCTAGGTATGACCTGGCCGAGGCGTGATGGCTTAGAGTAATTACAGTAGCCCCATGGCTTCTTTGGTGCTGACTGACAGCTCACAGCTGACAGTTGACAGCTTTGAAAAGCTACCAGACCAAATTATGTATCCCTACGCCGAACCATATGATCTGCAAAAAACATGTGTTTAGCAGCTGTCACTTCTGACAGTCAAAATTTAGGTATATACCTAAATGTTGACTGTCAGAAGTCAACTTTGAACTGTCAGTCAGCTCCAAAGAAGCCATGGGGCTACTGTAAGTATATCCTGGCCTACGTGTGATGGCTCACAGTAACTAGATATATTCTGGCAGAGGAGTGATGGCTTAAAGTTGCTAGATATTCCCTGACCAAGGAGAGATGGCTTACAGTCGTTAGATATACCCTGATAGAGGAGTGGTGCCTTACCGTTAATAAAAATTAAATATTTATTGAAAAAAGGTAGTTTATAGCTAAAATATTTATTTTATTGTCATGATACGCTTATACTAATGTCAGATGAGTCGAAATAAAACAATTGAATGTATGAACATGGCGGTCATTACATGAATGGTATGTGTACTTTACATACATATTAAAAAATAAAAACATCTTTGATTAATAATAGCATGTGTTTTTACCATCTTTTTTTAATCAAAAATATAAATGTTTAAACTTGATACATTAAATATGTCGTAAATCCAATTACATTAAATAATTTTGGAGGCACATTTGGTTTAATGGTAAAAGAGAGAATACCAAAGAGAATGATGGAAATACATTTTTTAGGAAAAAGTCCGCAAGGGAAGATTAAATAACAAAAAGTGTGCTAGTGAGAGAAGAAGACTGGGAGCAAATAAAGGAGGAAGACTAGTTTAATGATAGATGAAGATGGAGGCATATTAATAAACTGACCTGACAACATGCTTGAAACGTGATTATTATGATTTGGTCCGATTAGTTAAAACGTAATAATATGGACTGTATATATTTGCATAGCTCTTATTCTGGCTAATTAAATCATGAGAATATAGCTTATAAAATATAATATAACTACATGAATAAAGGCCTTAAAAGAAAGGATATTATATAAAAATATGACAATGGATTAATTTTTATTAAATATAACAAATTTTAGATACCGTATATTCTGAGAAATGGATCGTTATTCACTCACACCTCCCTGATGTCACTTTTTTAATAGTCGAAATTTGTATCGATGAACGACAATAAATTATGGTAACAAGATATTGTAAAACCTAAAAAATAAAAATAAACTGTTCAATTAAATTAAATGTTCCTAACTTAAAATCCTATATACCACCCATTTAATATCCGGTAGATTTTTTTTGTTAACTTATGTCTATTCCTACTAGTTACATCAAACGCATTTTTACAGTATTAGCAACAAAATATAAGAGTAAATGAGGAGAAAAATTAATAAAGGTAGTTTACCAGCACTCGCCTGCAGAGAAGTTGATAATAAACACCCTTGGATAAAAAATTAACTTCAAACTCATATATCCATAGTAATACGAATAGACGGTTAAATTACCGCGATGTGACCTTTTTTGTGAGGTTGTTGAATTTTAAAGAAAATGCAGGGCTTTTATTAAATATTTATAATTTTTATATATAACTTATAATCATTAAAATACCTCAGATCACAATAATTTAAAAGTATGAGGCGTTTCCCCCCATTACGAATCTCCTCTCCTTCCTAAGTATTTTAAAATGCTATGTGGGATCATGCTTATATTGAAGTTATTCTAACTTACTTCATGCCACAGTAGTTGTACGTTTAGCGAGTTCAATAATATTGACACGATGGGGGGTAGGGTGTTATAACATTCTGTAAATATATAAAATAATAAAATTTAAATACTAGGTTTTTATAATTAACTAATTTTAATTTCGATGTCTAAGTATCTCTTAAACTTATACTTACTATACAATTTTTCCCTATTTAAATAAGGCCTTAGTGACTAACGTATTAGTTATAAGCTACTGTGAGAGATATATTCCTTTTTATTACGGTAGGCATACCTTTCAAGGTTGTGACACATTTTCTCCTGCCAAAAGTTACCATCCCGTTCGATTTTCTCAATATTAAGCTTTATTTTTTTACATAAACTACAAAATAGCAAGATCAATACTAAATATTAAAACAAAATGTATGCTAATGAAGCTCTCACAAATTTTATCTCATCACTATTGGTCAGGTAAACCCTTATTGAATAAGTGCAACTACATGATTATGATGATATATGCTCTCAGGTAGAAGACCCGAAGCTGTATCAAATGAAATTTGCTGGAAAACAACAAACATTACACGGGAATCGGAACTGGTATATAGGTCTTCCTGCTAATGCTTTATCACTAAGCTAACTGGGTACATTTCGTGCCCAGAGTGGGGGATGGGCTAACAGCAATGGCTCTGAAACTACTATTAGTCTAGCATTGGTGCAGGGTAAAATATCCCAACCTTGTTCATGGGGATCCAGGAAATGCGGGACCTTTAGGTAGAAAAAATATTTTAGATGAGGTAAGCTATACAATTAAAGTTTGACAGACAGGTAGAGCGAGAACTCCAGATAAGCAAATAAATAAGTTTTAATTGAGACTTTGGGAAACAGGGGAAAGGGGGCAGAAAAAACCTAATTAGGTGATGCAGAAAACGGAAATTTTCCGGATATATATATATAGGGCTTGCTCCAGTAATAAAATAAGTGTTGATTACTGTATTTACTATTTAGAAAAGGGCCTAAAAATGGGTCGGGGGACATTAGTTTAAAATCTCTCCAAAATAATTATAAACTCTTCTTTTCGGGATGGAGGAAAATTTAAATTGGACAAGTTTATAAAAGGACAACTCCAAATAACCATAAAATCTGTAAAGTTTGGAATTTAAAAATAAGGGGTGGGAAATGGCTGATATAAAATACAAATGTCTCGTTATGGTAGAAAATTTTAATTTTGTAGAGGCAGATGAAAAAAAATCTAAAATTAGACGATTACAAACACGAAAGACTATCTTGAAGGGGATCCATTAGCTTTGCAATAACAAAGCTAAAATCAAAGAATAAACTAGTGCCTTACTAGCAGCTACATAACATTAAAAATTATAAACAAATTCTGGTGGCACGGTGAGCCGTGATGCTCTTTACTATTCAATACGTTTCTGTAGCAGAATATATTTTTTATTTAAGCTCGTTGGTGGATATTGTGGTGCTCTTCTATCCAAAATAATTCTGTAATAATGTCTATTAGTTTGTTTATCTTATGATCATGAACCCAATTTGTGAACAAGGTAATATTTTGTCTCAAATATTTTATTTTATAATTATCATGATTGGTTGATGATTGCCATTGCTATCTCAGGATTGTACATCGAGGAACTATTAAAAAGTGGGCGGCTGAATTTTGAACTTTTCAATTTGAAATAGTTTTGATGCTATTACACTTGTCTAAAACCTAGAATGTTTATGTAGATAATCAATTTAATAATTTTATCCGTCCCACCATATGTCGTTGTAAACGTATTATGTTTAAGTGTGTGTAAGCGTAGGACTCAATTATTATAGTTAAAAGTACATTCAAGTTCATGAAGCTATAATAAGAACAAGGGAATCGAAACGGGGACATTTATCTTGTGGGGCAGTTCTTTATTCTATATTTAGTCACATAATATCCTGATAAATTCTTATATATTATTTAAGTAGGTGACTGAGCCTATATAGGTGTTTGTGTTGTGACCACAGGATTTTATCACGACATTTTTATCTCACAGCTTATAGCTAGGCCCTATGGTTTTAATTTAGTCTAGTTCTCCATATCTATCTGGTAAAATGAAGCTTTTTTTAAAATTGACTTTTTTTTCTCATTGAGGAAATAAAAAGACAAAAAAAACCCATCAAATCCAAGCGACACTCTTAAATCTGTTGGATCTTTTTTTTTCTTCAACGTACTCCTATTAATTGCTGATAAATTAGTTCAATAAGACGCACATGTTTCGGTATATCTTCCTCTTAAGGACCGGCTACACGGAGCCGCACTGCACCGCATTTTTCCGGTGGAATGCTATCCATGTTTTTAAATGCAAGCGGCTACACGAGTCCGCACCGCACCGGCGCGGACGAATCGTCGAGAGTATTGCTCCGCACTTTTGCGGTGCGGTGCGGTGCGGACCGTGTAGCCGCCTACCACCGGAAATAAAATGTTCGGTAACTTCCGAACTTTGTTTTCATGGTAAAACTAGGCATTTCTTTCACAGCCGTTGCACGTGTGACCCTGTAGTCATTGTTTCCAACATAACGTACAAGATAAACAATATTATACACAACAACTTATTGACCAACAAACATTCTTCTTCTTAATTATTAGCTAACTTAAAACTTTATTCTTAGTAATTAATAGCTAACTTAATTTTATGAAAATAGGTGAAAACCTTTGCAAATAAAAATAAAAATACAAACTTATTTAGTAATAGAACTCAGTCTATAAATAATACAAAAATTGTTAGAAAATGTGGTGCGGTGCGGGTCGGCTACGTGTAGCCAGACCTTCCTTAACACTGCACCATTCTGTCTAGGACTAGGCCACCCGCCTTCTGTCTTGTCACGTAACCTGTCTCAAGGTCACAAGGATGATGCTTCCGATGGCACAGAAAAGTTAACTCACATGTCAAATCATACTATCAAGTTAATTATGGAACCATATTAATTGGTAATTAAAAAAAGTCTGAATTACAAAAGTTATTTCGAATACATGCGAGAAATGTGGCATTGTTCATGTGCTTGCACATTTAAAAAAAATACTTGTCTAGTTATAATAATATAAATAGATTCGCGCAGGACTGTCACAGGACTGACTGATTTATAATGACTCCATCCTGTGCAGCCGAACGGTTGTATAAATATCTTCAGACTTTCACATTGTCATGAGAATTTAATGCATATACATTTTGAAAATTACTATTTATGGTGATTTTTCACAGCAGCCATGAAGGACAGTGCGGGGTTTTTTTTTCTGGTGAATATTACCACGTGTGCAGAATATGTCCGAACGCGCGAACGAGGTTCAGGGGAATATTAAAGCAGTCCTGGGGAAATTTGGGGCAGGGAAAAGTCCAACAATTTTGTTGACGTTTTTAGTAAATTCTGGTTCTGATATGGTAGTTTCATTTGTATGAAAAACTAAGGCCGATGACACGCAACACTCGACAATATCAGTGTGTGCCATAGTGAGGCAATGTCAGTGTAAGCACAAAGAGTTGCGGTGTCTAGGGGCTAAGATAGTGTGTCACATTTCTAGATAAGGGGCAAAGGAAAAATCTACTCACTCAACCTGGCTAATGACGTGATTGAGTGATAAGTCATCAGTCACCTACCCTACCGCGGGTGTTTGGTTAGCTATGGCGGGCAGGCGGTGGAGGGTAGGGAAGGGTGAGCGACGTTTTGTTTTAGTTTGAATTCAGTCACCCGTTATATCGCGGCCTAATTGCACGGCGATATGCGCGCAGTTTATTTAAACTCGTGACATGATTATAATAATTGTGTAGACATGAAATTGTTGTTTTTAGTGGACCTATTAAGGTTTGTACATTGTACAATAGATAAATGTTTATAAAAAATTAGATGGTTTGGTGAAACAAATGTTTACTGTGAGACTTTTAAGAGCAAACAAGACGTCAGCTGTGCTTATTGTGAATGGCGTGGCCGACTTGATAAACTCGGGCATCCCCAAGAAACACCTAGAAGTAAGGATCAAGGGAGTATTGCAAGTTTTGTAAAACGTAAATAATGTGATTAGGAAAAACTTATAGTCGTAAATATCGATAGTATTTCCCCTAGTGTGGTTGACAGTGTTAGACCTTGCAGTAGTGGCGAGTCTAGGAAAAAACGAAAAGTCTATGAAAATCAACAATTAAACAAAGGCCTTCCGGAATTACACGCCATTGCCTCTTACTCTCAAGATGTAAAATTAAATGTTAGCACCGGAAAGCCTACTGGTATCAATGAACAATTAATAACAATACGTAATGCACACAAGGAAATGGGAAGGTTGCCATTTCTGGGAGACAACTAAGTTTTTTATAAGGTAGGTACTATAAAAATAACTCTGATTAAAAATATATTTAAATTTGAATCTTCCAAACTATGTAATAGGTAATAATCCTTATTACCTTCAGCCTCTATAAAATATTTAATGTTTTATTTTGAGTGCTATGGTTTTCGGGGAAATTCCTTATGAAAATGTTATGTTCTGGGGAAATATTGGATCTCTGAACATATTCTGCACCCCTGAATATCACCAACTTGTTAGTAATCCGCACCTTTAAGGTGGGATGTGAGTGGGAAGAGGAACGCGAGAAAAAACTATTTGCAGTTTTTTTTATGGCAAAACAGTTTTTTTATCCCATATAAACAAAATATTGCTCCAGTACAAATATGTAATTTAATTTTCTTCATATGGATATCAATATTTCTTGAATATTTTTCAGGGGTGTTCTGGAATTTAACGACAACTTTTTTTTCTTTATTTAAAAAGTTTGTTAGATAATGCCACCATGCTCATGACGGATGATATGTGAATAAAATTAAATTCAATGTATGTACTGGAGCAATATTTTAATTTATTTTGGCCAAAAAATGTTTTGCCATAAAAACTGCTAAAACACCTACCTTTTCTCGCGTCCCCTTCAGCCCGCCTTAAGGCCATGCTGTTAAGGGTTTCTCAAGATACAAGTTTTTGGATGTTTCGGCCTTGTTTGTTGTGACACATGAAGAGTCGTTTACAATTTTGTCTGAGTAATGTGATGATTGAATTGTGTGACACGTCGAGCAGACCACTGAGCTGGTCTGGTCTTGTTCTGGAACTTGAGGAAGGTTAAAGAGCTCATTTGACTCCTCCGTTTGTCGGTGGTAGATTATGAACAGCGGGTCAGGAGGCTCTTGTCCATCCAGCTATTGATTGGATATTATTATTATGGTTATAATAGCCCAGGTCCGATATTGATTATGCTCCTCGCCTGGGATTTAACTGGGACCACCTAGGCCTGTCGCTGGGTTTTTTGGTCACAAGGCCAAATAATGTCTTGGAAAACTTTGCTCAAAGATTGTATTGGGGGGGGGGGGCTTAGCCCCCTCCTTTGACGCTGATTGTGAAGGGGTGAAATACTTAGAACACTAGATGACGTTAAAAGCAATTTGAAAGTTTTAATCCCAATTGAAGGCTGAGTATAAACAATATTAATTTCCATTTTGGGTTTATTGTGTTAAAGTTTATTTTTTAAATNTTTCCCTACACGCAAATAAGGGTACCTTATATTTTCTCTCATTTCTATCTTACTTCCCTCTACTAAATTAGTGTAATTAAATGCGCACACCCTGGATGGGTAATAAGACACAAAGAAAGTTCTTTTTTAATATCGTGTTTAGTTTTTCTGTTCTGTAAAGATAAAAAGTCGTACTGCCCTAACGGATTATACGCTCTCAATATATCCATTGAGTTAAATTTTTCGCCCGGGCTGGATTGCTTTTTGGCGCCCCCTATATAACTGAGTTATAGTAGGAAAATAATCTGAAGGGAAACTACATTAATGGTACTCCTACGCCAAACGTTTCACTGTGAGATTTTGCGAAAATGGTTAGGATTACAAAGACAACTTTAAGAACAGGTTTCGTAGACAATTTACTCGTCTTAGTTTTTATTGAAAAATACATTGATATAATAAACGGTAAATGAGATAATTGCAACAACAAAAAGTTTAATGGTGCTATTTTTTCAAGATGGTGGATGTAAAATGACTTTTTAATAGTGACACTATATACTATTTCATCTACCAGATAAAACTATACTAATATGTCATATTTCCTGTTAATATCAGAAAGTGAACTAATGTTATGCTTAGTAACTCCACTATCACTCCCAGGCTGCGTTAGGTTAAGTTAGGTTGGTGCTCTGTTTGGCACCCCTTTCGAGCTGGTGCCCCAAGTTCCACTTTACCCCTATTTTCTCCCTTCCCGTTCCGATGCCACTGGGCACGACCGTCTTACAGGCTGGAATACTGAAGTTTGGCAACACTGCGTTGAGGCCGGTCGACTACACAGCCACATGTAAAGTCTGTTCAGCGTAGGAATTGTTTTCTGAAAGACCTTTTTTTTCCTACCAGAAATCTATTATATAGTAGGATATTATTAGGAAAAAAGACCTTTCAGAGAGCAACTCATATCGTGAATGGAGTATAGATAGTATTGCTGATTTAGTTCATTTTGTTTACTGAGCGGGATATTTGTTTCTCGTGTAATTACTTGATTTGAAATGTTGTGTGGTTCATTCTTCTAATGTTTTGAGTCATATAGCAAAACATACAATAGATGAACATTTTGTGGGTGCTATTAGTGATATTCAACAACTGACATGATTTCAGAATCCTCAATTTTGTACATTTATGGTTATGCTTACTACAAAGGGCCTTTTCGTTTGGAAAACGGTTAATCCATTGCATTTTTTTAATTGGCCATGATACAGACGCTAACTATTTCAATGATCTTACCAGAGGGGGACTAACTAGTCTTTCAACAACAGTTTTGAGGATTGAAGTTAATGGACATTCTATATTATTATTATTATTTATTATTATTATTATTAGCACCGCGTCTTACAACCCGTTCGGGTTATACGCACTTACGCTAATGTGCAATGGTAGGGTGATTGTGAGATGAAATGGAGGACCTACAGTTTAACGTGGAATCCGAACCACGGTGGAGGCCTGGCATTCCTCACATTGACATTCTATATTAAAGATTTTAATAACAGAAATGTTTGAAACATTTTCTTCAGCACGAACATTAGAATCAACTTTTCCTGTGCACCCGCTTTGGTGGCAACATGGTCTAAGGCGATACTCTCGCAGTAGACTAGACTGTGGATCAGGCTAAGATTCGGGGGGGGGGAGGGTGTCAAAGGGCCAGTTGACCCCTTGTGAGAGTTAGAGAATTAATACAAAAAACAAAATGAAAGCTCAAATTTTAGAAAGAAAATACAACACAGATAAATTTTATACAATTTTTAATATTTTTACGTGCAGACATCTATTGAGCCGGGTCCACA
>CABFWO010005466.1:0-36348 GCA_902155825.1 Timema genevievae | reverse complement strand
CCCCCCCCCAGATATATTTTAAATCCTCTGATATTATCGAATATGAAGCTGAAACATGGCCTTAAATTAAACTCCAAATGACTTCTAGATGCATCATATTGTCGAGAATTTGCCGGAGATGACCGCTTCAAATAACTACTAGATTAGAGGCATCTAACTGGCAGAAAAAGTTGGGGGAGGAAAGTTCTAAATAGCTTCCAAGGTCATCCAAATTTCAAAAATGTCATGGGGAGGACAATTCCAAATTCTGAACTCTCTGAAAGAATTCAATTTTCAAAATGTTATCGGTGGAAGACCACTTCAAAGATTATCTTTTAGAGGTATCTAACTATCATAAAAAGTTAAGGTAAAGATCACTCTAAATAGATTCGAGGAACATCCAAATTTAAACAATTTCTAGGTGAGGAACACTTTAAATGGCCTATAAAAGAATCTATTCTTTAAAAAAAAATCAAGTCAAAGACTACTCATAGCTTATATAGTGAACTATTTTTAGAAAAATTGTTGAAGAAGGGCCATTCATAGTTTATGAAAACTATCTGACTTTAAAAAATAGAAGAGGATGACCATGATTTAAAACATACCTAAGATCAAATATGAATGAGAAACTATTAAATGGCTTTAACCAGAATTCTTACATTGTAAATAACTATGTTATCTATAATTATGACCATTGACCCCCCTATGAAAATGATCTGGATCCGCCCCTGCTGCTGATGACGGATAGATCGAGGTGCCAATTTCAATCGGGTGTACTGAGGAGGGTTATTCCAAAATTGTTTTCCACTCCCCCTCCGCTCAAATATGGGTACACTTCCCATAAATATAACCTCTATCAACCCTAAAACCATTAATATAATTTGTACATAAGCTTATAACCCGACCGGGTGGTAATACACAGCGCTAAATAAAATAAACAACTTTTTCTACGGTAATTCCTTGCGTGAATTATTTTCTTTAATTTCTCAACGCTTGGAAATATATTTCCTATTAACTACATCAAGTATAGGAATGATAAATTTCGCAGTGAAAATTCTTATTCAAAAAAGAAAAATGTTAAACTCTTTACAAAGTAATGTTTCAAAATTCTATATCCCAAGGCTGGTAAGTGTTCAAAGCAATTCTTAAATAACAATGTCAATTTTATTGAAATAGTTGATAAAAAGGACACCAGGACATGGGCATTGAACCCGGGACCTTTGGAGTACAACAATGAATGCTCTTTTTAGGCTCCGAGCAAGTACCTTTTGTGCTTTTCATCATAATATTCTAATCGTGTTTGTGAACGGTACACAATCCTTACCTAGCAAATTTATTTTAAAATTATTATTTACATGTTTATTTGCTGTATTTTTCAACCTCTGAAGTATTCTTGTTAAATTATATACGTAAAACATGTTTATATTAATTGGCGGTATCGTTCAAAGTAACTCATCAGTTTTTAAATGAAGATAACAGTAAATATTCACACAATTCTCCATAAGAACCAGGGGATTGCTAGGCTTCATGACGTCACTACAAGTGGAGTTGCCACATTTAACACTCTGGCTGTAACTAAAGACGGCCATACACTGGGGCGTATAACAGACACCTTTGAATTAGAAGTAACAACAAACTTTAACTATCTTCAACCAGACTGGTAACAAACTTAGCCATAGTTGAGATATATAAATGTTGACCATTAGGCTCTACATTGTGCTGTTGGACTGTAGTCCTCAGCTGTGGTGTTGACATAATAGCTTCACGTTATTCCAGCAGCCTTTATTTAGGTCAGCTTCTTTTATCTTAGGGGTCGTCCATAAACCATGTAACGCTTTGGGAAGGGGGGGGGTGAGGGAACTCTAATGTCTACATGCTGTTACATGGGGGGAGGGTGGGGTACATTAAAGTGTTACGTAACACAGAGCTTATACTCAGATTCTAATAAGAATTAATAGCCAGAGCTATTATTTATGCTTATTAGTGGAATTACTCCATCTAGATATCATATTCTGAAAATTGAAAAACGACACCTGGACACGGGTTCAATTCCCGTGTCCAGGTGTCATTTTTCAATTTTCAGAATCAGATTCTAATGTTCAAAAATAATATTATTGTTCATATGTTCACTTTTGATAAACAGACTTATAGATAACTTCCGAATATCTGTGGCGTTGAAAATGCAAGTTTAGCACTTAATTTTTTTCTATTAATATTTCGAATGCTCTTAGGTATTATTGACTGCCTGAGACTACGAACGCCAAGCATACTCGAAAACACATACAGTATTTTCATGCACATGACAGTGACATGTTTATATTCACCGCACTTGTTTAAATTTGTTCACTATACTAACCCCCCTCACGTGCTTTTAGTTGGATAGCATCTGTCAGTCGAAGCGGCCTTAATTTATAAGTATAGTTGAGTTTGAGTATAATTTAGATTCCTACTGCTACATTATTTTACATAGGCCGTGAATAATCGCTTGTGTTTGTACAAAAACAAAAATAATTTCTTCAAAAAGAGGAGACTTGTTCATTGTTTTCGTATAAAAAGCGATAATCAGAAAGAAAAAAAAACCGTGGAAGACTTTCAAAAAGATGTAGTGAAATGGAAAGAATCAAAAGTACAGAATTTATCTCAAGGTAATTTTGAGCAGTCCATCAATAGTGTTATTTCTTCGTACCAGCAGCATGTCATGACATGTAAAGCTTCAAATATCATTAATTATTTTCAAAGGGACTATACATTTTTCCTTCTGATAAATTAGTATGTATGTATATAAATGCAACTATTATACACCCGCTACGGTGGCCGCATTGTCTAAATTGTCATTCTCTCATTAGACTAGACGGCCGATGTTGGGGAGATGGGAATCGATTACCAGTCAGATCTACTGAGGGTTTCTTTTCTTAAATGGTTTCCCGCTCTCCCTCCATTTCAAATGTTGGGGGATTTTCTTTAAAATGTAGATCTTTTATAGTATACATTTTTTAGGGTGGTACAGTCAAATTGTAGTTATTCTAGTTATTTTTTTATTATATTTATCTAATGGAGTAGAAATGAGGAAGGTAGAATTTTAGAGGTAATCAATCTACCCTCATTAACTTGGAGAGAGAATATAAAACCATTTAGGAAAAGCCACTCTGAGTACACCTGACAGGTATTCGAAACCCACTCTCCACTTCATTGGCCATCTAGTCTTTTTCGAGAGTGAAGCCAGGATCCAGGATCGATGTTGGAACGAAACATGAGTCTAGGAATTGATAAGTTAACTAAAGTAAAATTATAGATTAATCCAAAATATAATTTAGAAAAGTTGTATGACAAGAATTGTTTAGATAGCTCTCTATATGATGATAATATGACCATCAAAAAAGGTGCTCAATATTAAAAAAAGATGTCTTCCCCCAGCGTCAAGCATCGTATGTGGGCACTTTAACATTATCGTGTAGCGCCACTATAGAAAAGGGCCATCCTACTCAGCACATGGTAGTGCCGTCTGTCTCTCACACAGATCGAAAACCTGACATCCATAACATAAAATATATAGCAGAGGTTTATCCTCATGAACATGAGGAACTAGAGCTTGACGTATTTATGTCTGTATAGATAATAATACCCTCTGAAATAATTTATAATCAGGATTTAAAATGGATTTTAAGAAGTATTAAATATGAATCCCTCCTTTAGTATCACAAAACTTCCCAGTGAAAAAATGAAGTTCATTCTTGGTGAGAAAAGTTACGTAACACAGGTTTGGGGGAGGGGGCTAGGCTAAATAATATATACTTTTTTTGTTTAATTCAATGCTGTCTGTGCGAACTGTGTAAATACTAATGTTTAAATTGTTAGTAAATATACATGTAATTAAATATTAATTTTAAAACATATTGGTTCATATTCCAAGAATACTTTGTTTTCAGTAATTATTCTTCCAAAAGGTTCTACTTAACACAATAGGAAACCCAGGACTTGCTTGAAAACCCTAAGGCAAGCTAGGGAGGCTCTAATGACCATGCCCAATGTCTAGGGGCTTGCAACGCATTTCTTTCCGCTCTCCCTTAAGTAATTGGTCATTGAGCTCGGGTTTTTACACCCCAGGTCATGCTGTTCATCTGAGCATTGTGCCAAATATTGAAAAAAGATTCAAGATCACAATGTTTATTTATTAAGCTAATTTAGCATAGTTTAAGTAAAATTACGTAAAATATATATATAATTAATTGTAAATTAATAGTTAGTATACGTAACACGCTTTAAATTATACACTGATTAAATACATTGAGTTATGTTTAGGTATTCTTGTCACATGTATTATTATGTATTTGGCAAACAAATTTAACCACTCTTTCAAATTTAGGCATTTCAGAACTGATAGTGGGGAAGGGGGAAGGGGGGCGTAGGGCGGGTGACGAGGCTTCTTTAACCGTAGTTGATGGTAATTCTTGTTTTTCTTTAATAGAAAGGATCGTGTAGTTTTAAGAGTGTTCTTTTAGTTTTTATCTTACATTAATGACTTATTAGTCATTGTGATTTTATATAATTATACATCAAAGAATCCCAGAAGTTAGGGTAGTGATTTCACCATTTCAAGATGATTTAGAAGGAAAAGGTAAAATAAAATATATTTTCATAAAATTTACTTGATCAGTAGCGCACCCAGCTATTTACTTTGGGAGAGGGATTCAATCAAGGCAGTAGCATGAATGACATTTTGATGGAGAGAGCCGGTTTAGGGTTGCACAGCCCCCTAAGCCCTGAAGGCCGAGAATATTTATGAATATTAAATGCTTTTATAAATTATTTGGAGTAGTTTTATAGTAATTAAGAGATTAAAATAATGCAAATGGTATCGAAGCTATTATTTCTATGTTTTTTCCCATTGTTAATTTTGTGTGTAACGGTAAACCTTTTAAATATTTGGCTCAAGTCTGAAGCCTGGTCTTAAAATGTTACACATACATTCGATACATCTTCAATGATAAATATTTTAGCTATACTTAATATTATTTAAATTTCAACTAACATTTGTGGTGTTGGGGAAAGAGGGGAGGGTCAAATACCCTGTTTGCCCCTCTCCCCCTTGGGTGCACCACTGCTTACAGCAAAATATATGTGTACATATTTTAGTCAGAGTTTGTGCATTTAAATAGCTTCTGGAGTATAAATTTTCAAGTTGGGAGACTCGTTTGTTTCCAAGCAGCATTGTGTGAGATAAGTTAGGCTTTAATAAATAATTTTAATGGCAACGAGAGTTGGACAATCCAACTGATTCCCTCTCACCAAGATCTGATGGACACTTGATCCATGTATCACTTCATTTTACTCTTATTATGATTTGTTTGCTTTGAGTATTGCTAACTGTGTGCCCCGACATTAATATTCACTTAAATTTCTAACCATGTAGATATCATTACAATTTGAGGTCCGCCTATGTGGTCTAGTGGTCATAGGCTCTGGCTACGAATCCAGAGGTCCCGGGTTTGATTTCCGTAACGGGCTAGATTCAGCCTAGGGTGGATACATAAGGAACTACTCGAATAAAGTAGTAGTGGCTCCGGTATAGAAAGCCGAGCTTAATGGCTGGAGGCATCATTGTGCTGACCACATGACACCCTCTATCCACAAGAGTTGGCACTAATTTGCCACTCGTTAGGTATAGTCTGAATGTCGGGCTGACACCATGGAGTTACTTTTATTACATTTTGAGTGGATGGTAATCATCGTTATGGATAAATAAAAGAAGAGAGAATATGGTAGTAGGGGAGGGGGCTCAACATTTCCTAAGATAGCATACAATTAATAAATGTTCAAGAACCACTTTTCTATAGGGACACATCTTCAAATATATCCCTTGAAATAATCCCTTGGCGTTCTTGGACAACGGTGGTTGAGGGCCCCCAAATCTCCCCTGCAACTTTTAGAGTACAGCATACCTATTAATTTTT
The DNA here is from genome assembly GCA_902155825.1 of Timema genevievae. NCBI lineage: Eukaryota > Metazoa > Arthropoda > Insecta > Phasmatodea > Timematidae > Timema > Timema genevievae. The sequence continues at coordinate 30,418 of CABFWO010005466.1, read as the reverse complement.
CTCAGAATAGGCCACTGGTTAGAACTAACTCAAGATAAGGATAGTGTAATGAGGTGGACTGGGTAGAACTATCTCAAGAAAGGGATAGGGTGTAATGAGGTGGACTGGGTAGAACTAGCTTAATATAGGGATAAGGTGTAATGAGGTAGACTGGTTAGAACTATCTCAAGATAGGGATAGTGTTAATGAGGTGGACTGGGTAGAACTATCTCAAGATAGGGATAGTGTAATGAGGTGGACTGGGTAGAACTATCTCAAGATAGGGATAGGTGGCGTACTTTTGTACGTACGACAATGAACTTTGGTGTTCCTAACGTCATAGAGTAGTTAAATAAGTGGAATTTTATAGTTATAAATATATCTACTTTCTGACAAAATAAATAAATAGATTTTGTCTTACCATAGACAATGATAAAACACCCTACGTAAGTTGTATTTTGACGACCACCCTCTCTTTGCCCCTCGTAAGAAAACGTAATAAAATACTGAAACGGCGCCCTCCCCCAAAAAAGCTTTACGTAATTTAAGGACGGCCAGAATGGATTTGTTCGTTCTGAGTTTTACGTGAGATTGACACAGGCACATGTTTGTTCATCTCCAGCTGTGAGTGAACTTGAAACATGTTTGTTCATCTCCAGCTGTGAGTGAACTTGACACATATTTGTTCATATCTAGCTGTGAGCGAACTTGACACAGTCACATGTTTGTTCATCTCTAGCTGTGAGTGAACTTGACACAGGCACAGGTCCAGGCACATGTTTGTTCATCTCTAGCTGTGAGTGAACTTGACACAGGCACATGTTTGTTCATCTCTAGCTGTGAGTGAACTTGACCCAGGCACATGTTTGTTCATCTCTAGCTGTGAGTGAACTTGACCCAGGCACATGTTTGTTCATCTCTAGCTGTGAGTGAACTTGACACAGGCACATGTTTGTTCATCTCTAGCTGTGAGTGAACTTGACACAAGTACAGGTTTGTTCATCTCTAGCTGTGAGTGAACTTGACACAGGCACATGTTTGTTCATCTCTAGCTGTGAGTAAACCCGCCGATGAGGTAGTTTGTGGCTTCAGTCTGTCCTGCCTTGTCTGAGCCTCACCTGGTGAGTGCTGTCCAAGGCCGATCTTGTGGACGCTGTCCTTGGTTGCCTAACATCCAGGGATGGGAAGTGACACTCCACTACACTCTGTTTCAAAAATATACCAACCCATTCTCATCTCTCTGGTCTCTGCACACAAACCATTGTGGGTACTTATTAGGGTTTTTGTTTTGTTTCTATCAAACCCGTAATAACGCTAGTTGTGTAGGGATGATGACGGTAGGATTAGGAAGAAATACATCCGCATTTACGTAGAGTGAATGTGGGAAATACTCTATGAAAACCCCATATCAGTACACCCGGCCAGGATTCTAGCCCCGAACTGTCAAACTAGACTGAATAAGGTTGGCCTTCTTGACCAACGATTTGGGGAGAAATAATATTAGTTTGAACTTAAAATGTTATTATTGATGAGTGGGCGATTTATTGGTCCTCTGTGGTGACTTGTGGGTGACTTATTGGCCCTGTGTGGTGAGTTGTGGGCGACTTATTGGCCCTGTGTGATATGTAGTGTGTGAATGATGTTTTGACCCTGCGGGGTGAGTTGTGGGCGACTTAATGGCCCTGTGTGGTGAGTTGGGGGCGACTTATTGGCCCTGTGTGGTGAGTTGTGGGCGACTTATTGGCCCTGTGTGGTGAGTTGTGGGCGACTTATTGGCCCTGTGTGATATGTAGTGTGTGAATGATGTTTTGACCCTACGGGTTGAGTTGGTGGGTGACCTGTTAGAGCAGGGATTCTCAACTTTTTTTGTTTGGCAGAACCCTTAAAATATTTCGTAATATCCTGGGGACTCCCTACCTGGATGACATGTTTGGTTGTTTGGTTTGACAGGGGTAAACTATAGAATAAACGTGTACACCAGTAGGGTAGGTAAATAATAATTAGCTCACACTTTTGAATAAAATAGTTCTACATTAGGCCTATTTATTGTTTATTTCTATTCACTTTACTGACCTTCAGTACTTGAACTTGGGTAATCATTATTCTTACCACCCGCTACGGTGGCTGCATGGTCTAAGATCGAAGGTGCTACTTTCACAGTAGACTAGACTGCCGGATGACTGTGAGATTAAGGTTCGAATCTCGGTCGGGTGTACTGAGGGTAGCTTTTCCAAAATTATTTTCCACTCTTTCTCTACGTAAATATGGTTACACTTCCTCTATAACTTTTTCAACCCTAACTCATTAGCGTAATTAGTATATAAGCCTACGAACGGTACGGTAATATATAAGCCCGGACAGGTAGTAAGAAGTGATACCAAAAAATAATATATTCTTACTAACCTCACTTTCAACATAATTACCGGCCTCTTCTCTTCTCCTTCGGATATACGAGCTATCTTAACGTATTTCCACATTGTGCAAAAACATTGGACATATCAATATAAATAAAGCTTTTGCAAATGGTCTTGGACCCCTGGTTGGGTATCCCTGAGTTATAGGATCAGCGTATCTTTATATATGAATAAGTGAGTACTTGAGATCCTTGAGCTCTTGTTTGCCACTGCCAAATTACGAGAGTATATTTCCAAGTCCGCTCATGCGCCGTGTATACTTTGAGGACTGACAAAATATCCATGACGTCAAATTACGCCACGAGTTTCGGAAGGATCCTAACGTTCTTTAGGGCAGGGGCTACCACCCAATCTTAGACAGGAGGAACTCTCTAATATTATCAACATTCACTAACGACGGTTAAATTGTATACATACATGTAAAAAAACAAACGGAAAACGTCACATGTCCTGGTTGCGCAAATAAAATATTCAGATTTGAATAGACTGTTTATCCCAATTATACTGATGATATTATACATTGTAAGAAACAGATGAATACATTTCTAAACTTGCCTCACGTGGTTGATGGAGGCCAAGTGGTCCGCGGATTACAGGTTGAGAAACGCCGCTATTGCTGCAGGCAAAATAATGTCGTTTACATTGCAATTAATGCCCACTTATTGGATTGTGCTTCTTTAATAAATAAACTTTTCAGTACACACTTTAATTAACTTAGAAACTCTTGCAGTAGGTGTGCAAAGCCGTAGGTCCAAGGTTCGAAAACCGGTTTCGGTATATTTACAAAATGTGCTGCGCCCTAAACTTGTATTAGAACTATTTGGCTTAGTTTTGCTCCCAACGTTGAGTGGTTAGAGAGGTTGGCTACAGGCCACTGTCCACTAGACTCGAAGCTAGGCTCCCTGACCACGATATCCACTATATTAAACCCCCACTCTCAACATTGTCTGTGACCTTGACTACCCCCGAGTCGAGCCGTTGAGTTTTTGATCATCAGACGCGTGAGTGCGCTCCTGGGGCCTGAATACCTGTGCGAGGAGTTTACGACCTGGTCGGTGACCTTGTGATCCTTTCTGAGGTCAAACACTTGTACCGTACCTGTGACACGACGAGGAAGAGGGACGACCTAGTTCTCCCACACACTGTTTGACCGCGCAAACAAGACTAGTTGTAACATAGTGGAGTCATGGACAATCCACAGAACTACAACCATGATTGGCTTTTAACATCAACGCGGTGGCGATCAAAGTCAACATAGATATCACGATATGTGTTTGTTTTAGGAAGGTCATGATTATAACCATTTACTTTAGTTTGAGAATTGCGATATCTTCATAGAAATGTATTATAATATAAGCCTTTTGGCAACAGGTGATCTTTAATTATTAGGATGCAAATGATATTTTTAGTATAAGCTGAAAAACGCAAACCCCTCCACCCGTTCTTTTAATTCATAATACGCTTTTTAAAAAAAATTCAACCAGACAAAAATTATAATCGAAAATCCGACTTGATTAAGTTCTGTACTGTGGTCTATGCTATAAGTGTGTGTAAAGTCTCAACTTTCTAGGTAGCGTATAAGCTTTTATACAATTTGAAAAGACACACATTAGCAAATTATTTATTACATATCATATATATTATTTCAACTTCTCAACTCTTTTGGGATCGAAGGTTTTTTGACTTGGTTTTGTGGTAAACCCCCATTTTGTGAACCCCAGTAGAATTTTCAGTCAGCAAGTATTTATAGGTATATGTAGAGCTACATGCACCTAGGAATACTTGGTGACTGAACATTCTAAGACTCATTGAAGTTGTGGAGCAGGCAGCGGTCAAACTCAACATGCAGCAACTGACCGCTACCGTGGGATGTAACGCTGCACAGGCCGCGATGTTGCCCGCCTGTCCACGCCGGTGTGTACACGTCCATTAGGTAACATAGGCTACATCTGACCGCCACCGTGGGGTGTAACGCTGCATAGGCCGCGATGTTGCCCGCCTGTCCGCGCCGGTGTGTGCACGTCCATTAGGTAACATAGGCTACATCTGACCGCCACCGCAGGGTGGAACGCTGCATAGGCCTCAATATAATTTTATGTCTCTAGAAGTTGGCTTATTTTTGTTTGTTTTTTAAATAATATCTTAGGGCAGCGATTTAACTAATGTAATGTATCGAAGATATTATTGCTATACTTTTTTACAATTTGTAATTACAGGGCTACTTTCATTGTGTGTAATAGTATACCTTTTGAATGTCAAATCAATAGCCTGCTCTTAGAAAGTAATGTCTACATTTGACACTTGTTCACTGCTCAATATTTCACTTCTAAATGCATAATCGTACCGGTATGATACAAGTTTTNGGGGGGGGGGGGGGGGGGGGGGGGGGGGGGGGGACGTCAAAGAACCCGTTTGGGTGCGCCACTACTCAACAGTTCTTGAACATCTCTCATGAGCAGGCCCTGGACTTTGAGGACCTAAAAATTATCAAAAAAAGATCTGTATAGTGATCTGAAAATTTTATAAAATGATTTTAAAATATGAACAAAAACTCACAATAAATCCACATGACTATTAAATCAAACACGCACTTTACAAAAAATGTATTGAAAAACTTTCAACAACTAAACTCTTGCATTCTGCTTGATATAACATTGATCTACACACATCTTATTCAGAAGTAATAACCACCCCCTCACAACGCAACCCTCTCTAGAATAGTCGCGGGCTCACCACGAATGTTTAATACCTGCTTCATAAGTACAGTAAAACCTAGGATTGCGAGTAACTTGGTCTGCGAGCGTTTTGTAAGACGAGCAAAAATTTTCAATAAATTTTAACTTGATAAACGAGCGATATCTTGCAATACGAGTAGTCTTATGGTTACGCTTTGTCTGCCGAGCAGTGTCATTGGATAGGTTATTTGTTAAAGTCGCACAAAAATAAAAAATATTCCAGTGATCCAACATATAACAGTGATTCCGTTAGTGACAGTGAAAGTCGTCCTAAACAATAACACACCTCCCCCTCTCATCTCTCTCGTTCACCTCACACCAGCCACCATTAAATTTAATTAATAAATTTGATTACAGTGCAGTTACATTTAAATAACGAAAATAAAAAAGGTATTCATAATTTTTAGATTAAATATTTTTGGGTTGTGGGACGAATCATCTGAGTTTACATTATTTCTTATGGGGGAAATTCGCTTTGTATTACGAACACGTTTACGAAACGAATTATGCTCGCAATCCAAGGTTTTACTGTAATGCTAACTAACCCTTCCTAACGCGACTCTCTCCAGGAATGTGTTTTTACAACCAGACAAACATGATACAAAGTTCATTTTTACTTTTATCATCTTATTCCAACAACTGTGGATTGAAAAAAAGTCTGTCTGGCGTATTATTGCATTCATAAAATGTTGATTGTATTCAAAGATATACTTCTTCAACATAAATGCCTTAAAATCACTCAAAATTTCCTGTAAATGACTCAAAAAAGACTTAAAAGCAAGACACTAATGACCTTAAATTCCATAATTACTTAAAATGAGCTATAAATATTATATAATTCCACAACCAGGGGGTCATGAACACGCAGTTTATGTGCACATGAGCATTGTATGTGATTATTACTCATGAGCATAATGACATTTGTTGAGAAGCTTTTAAATAAAAAAAAGTCATATTAGAATGATTCCGCAATGTCTCACGACAAGCATTTTAACTAAATCTATCTGCTGGGACAATATTTTACTTATTTGACTAAACACCTTTGTAATAAAAAAATATATAAAAAACTGTCTTTAAGTTGAGAGCCGTTCCATCCCACATGAAATTGCTTCAAGGAAATATTCGTCCGGCTTTGTGGCTGAATGGTCATAGACGATGGTTTCCAACCTTTGACGGGGCTTTAACCCAGTTCCTGTCTCTGAGACCGTCGCGACAAGCGTTCATACTAGTTCAAACAATATTATTTTCACTGAATCCTACTACTTGTGATGTCCGAGCTATCAGCATTTAATTACACTTGTGGGGTAGGTATAATTTAGAGTAAATATACCTTTATTTGCGTGGGGGAAAAGGCGGAAACTGTTTGGACATAATCGCCCCCATAATGCTGGGATCACGATCAACTTAACGTTCACTTAAGGTTAACTTAGCTTAATAGATGTCCTGGGAGGTCTTTCACGTCAAGTGAACGTTACATGAAGGTTATCACGTGAATCTAGCCAGCCAATCATTATGCGAGTGACGTCTACAGGGCTATTTAGTAATTCATTTGTTGGTTTTATCACAAAGGTTTACTCTTTTGCTTAAGTTCTAGTGATCAGACAATGAAACAAAATCTTTAAACTAAAATAGGAAAGATCAATTTATCAAAAAAGTTTAGTAATAGTTATTTATTAGATCGATTGAAAACTGTAAACATTCACTGATCATCACTTTACCAATAGTACAAATCACAGATAAAAATACATTTAGGTACTCTAGAGTGTAGATGTTTGGCTCGTGTTGTTACGTTAAGTTAAGAGAATCGTGATCACACATCTGTTTTCTTAAGTTAAGTGAACGTCACGTTAAGTTAAAGTTAAGTTGATCGTGATCCCTGCATTACTCACGGCTGGCATTTGAATCCTGACCTCATCACCGACAAGTAAAACGAGCGTGACTTTTAACTTTACTTGTATAATGATTATAGTAGGAATGTGACTAATATGTCTTGACAGAGAACTAACAAGCCCAGTGGGTAATTTGTAAGTTATGCTATCAGCACCACTCGCCCGAACACGAGACTGCAGTAAACTAAGTCAGCAAACAACTATCAGAGCCGATTAACCAAAATAAACCTAAACAGTAACTTAACACTTTTTATCATTTTAACCACTTACACTTTTATTTTTATTTTGCACCATCTTATAATCATTATAATCACTTTAAAAAGTAAACATAAAGCTATGACCTCAACAAGCATTGTGACCTCACCTGGAACATGTCGTGAGCCCCCAGGCTGGAAACCACTGACATAAGGTGCCACTCTCGCATTGACTGGACTTTTGATGACGGGGAGATTGGGGTTCGAATCCTGGTTGGGTGAACTGAAGAGGTTTTTTCCTAAATTACTTAACACTCAGCCTTCATACCAATGCGGGTACATTTCCTCTAAGGCAACCTTCCTCATCCCTAACACATTAGCATAATTAGTACATCAACTTTGCATGTGAACCGGACGGATATTAAGACGCGGTGCTAGAAGAAGACATATTCAATGCTAAATATAAATCCTTTCTTCTCTTGCTGGAAGAGTTCACCACGAAACTAGGTTCTTGGCTTTTATTCACGGAACAGCCCAAATGTAAACATTTTGAAGTTATTTGTTCCCTCTTAATGAGTTAAATTAACGTCCGGCCATTGTTTGCCCCAGACTTAAGGACTTTACCTACCTGTGACGTCACAGCCGGTCAAGATAGGATTTCCCATGTTAATGAATCTACGTTTTATTCAGCGAGTTTTAAAGATATAACTTTGAAACAAAAACCATAAATACTTAAATGATTCTAAAAATAGTCCTATAGTGTCACAACATTATTATTTTTATCTTGAGGTAGTTTTTCTGTAAACGTATTTTTTTTATAAATCCTCTACAACTCAGGCTATTTGGCTTTAAAACGAAAATATCCTGAAGGAATCTTCCTGCCAGGATGTATATTAAAAAAGTCCTTGAAAACAAAAGTTTATCTAGAATAGGAAACAAGAGAAACGTAATTTTAAAATGCAAGTAAATGTTTCCAAGGCACAAATACTGTAGTGACTGTGTAAACTCGTCAAAGGAAGAGGGAAAAGGTTATTGGCACATAGACATGAGCCCTCTCAGGATGAATTTCTCACCTCTCTTTCTATTTTTTACATTAGAGTATAAATGTGATAGTGCTTTTAGGCTGGTTTCACACCAATGAGTCGAGTCGAGTCGAGTCGAGTCGAGTCTGACTCACCAATTGAGACAAGTACATATTGTACGATGGAGGACCAATACCTTTCACACCGGCGAGTCGAGTCACCCCGAGTCTAACCGAGTCTAGGCGAGTAAGGCTGGTTACACACCAACGAGTCCCGTGTCGAGTCTCACGGAGTCCAATCTGACTCTAGAGTCAAGGCTTTCCACACTAGTGAGTCGAGTCATCGAGTCCACTAGTTTGACCAAAGAGCTCGTGCAAGATGGATACAGTCCTAGCGGTTTCTATAAATACAAATGTATGGGGACGCTGGTGTAGACGCTTAAAAAGACGTCGCTTAATGTGGCTTTACCCACTTAGTGTGAAACGATGGCAGTTTTTCACATTTGTTTCCAAATAGCGGAAATTGCATTTCTATCCCTATCTTCGGGATGGGACTGGTTAAAAATCGAAGGATTCTCTTGAACGAGAACAATGAGGTATTCAGTTGTCCATGCTATTAGCCTTGGAAAGCACATGGAAATAATACACTTGACTCGGCTGGACTGATGAAATCTGTAATCTGCCGCATCATGGACTCTTGACTCGACTCGACTCGGCTCGGCTCGGGACTCGTTGATGTGAAACCAGCCTAATAGTCCATGATGCAGCAGATTACATCAGTCCAGCCGAGTCAAGTGTATTATTTACACATGCTTTTAAAGGCTAATGTCATGAACACTGAATACCTTATTGTTCTCATTCAAGAGAATCCTTCGATTTATAACCCGTTCCATTCCGAACATCGGGATAGAAATACAGTTTCCGCTATTTGGAAACAAATGTGAAAAACTACCAAACGTACATCGTTTCACATTAAGTGGGTAAGTCCACATTAAGCGACGTCTTTTTAGGCGTCAACGCCGGCGCCTCCATACATTTGTATTTATAGAAACCGCTAGGACTGTATCCATCTTGCAAGACCTCTTGAATTGGTTCCAAGTTTGCTACCCTATATTATAATAATTAAAAAGGGATGATGTCTTATTTTATAAATTAAAAGCTCTGGTGTTCTATAGTTTTTTATTTTAAGTAGATAAACAGTTTTTTGCTAGATATTTCACACGTTGTAGATTTTAATTTAAAAGCCCGACTATCACGTCATATACACGATAATTCCCGACACGTGAGATTTAGATCACGGATTAAGATGTCATCGTCTCTACCTACACGGGTCCTCGTCAGGAAGGAAAGTGAATAGATGCGTACCCTGAAGAGGTATATCAAGCGACATTTCCTTCTCGAAGCTTCTTAGAAAAAAAAGGTGCGGTCATCCAGGTGCGTTTCTGTTTACAAAACTGCGTTGTCTTTTCAAACAGAGACGTAGAAAGATGTCGCCATACCTTGCAACTTAACAACTTTAACACAAATATATCTTACTATGCGCTTTCATTTATAATATCGTGATTTTGAATACAAATGCGAATAATAAATTATTAGGATCTTTAATTCCATATCATTACAATGTTATAAGTAATTCCTTTTTGAGAACAGTCCCCAAACCCACATCGGTGTCCGGTGGTTTTTCCTGAAGGGTTTCACAAATTAATAGTCCTCCACGCAAATGCTTGTACATTTTCTCTAAAATTCTACCTTATTCATCCCCATTGCATTAGCAAAATTAATGTATGTTTATAAAATATAATCTGAATGGTTACTTAATATACTCGATGAATGTTAAAGCAGAAAGTAATTGTGTATGTGTCCAGAAAAAGATAAGGTCCTTTTAGATAAGCCACAAAGCTGATATTAAGGTATTTTTTACAAAATGGTTTGCCACTCTCCTTCCACGCATGCGCAGATATACTTCCTATAAATTCTACTTTCCTAACCTCTAACATATTAATTAGCGTGATAGTTAAACATATTCGTATAATTCGAACGGGTAGTGAGACGCGGTGCTAAAAAAACCATTAATGTGAATTGGCCGTAAGTATTAAAATAGTAGCTAGTGAAATCTCTTTTACATTACTTATTGTGTGCTTTTATTTCCTTAAGTGCCTATTCTGGTGCCCATATCCCATATTTTTAACGCCTATTTTAAATATTTTTGGTGCCTAGGTATCTGTTCCCTAGCTATGAGAGAGACTTCCAAACTCTTTCGTGGAGTCAAATAGACTCTTACACACCTGCGGCCTACCTAACCTAGACATTCCTTCAAACTGGCCGCAGGGGGCCCTGGTCCTCAAACAATAGACCGACGTGGTACATGTTAAATGAAACGCACGCGCCAGAAATGTATTCTCACAAATCAAAGGTGTGGCCATTTCTCAACGTCCCTCAGATAGTGCCAGCACAGTATCCGGCCCCATTAGGCTTACCGCTTAAGCTCTCGCACCTGGCACATCCTGAGTCTAGCAAACGTCTCTCAGATAGTGCCAGCACAGTATCCGGCTCCGTTAGGCTTACCGCTAAGCTCTCGCACCTGGCACATCCCGAGTGTAGCAAACGTAAACATGGCTTATCTCTATAAAGTTGTTTGCACAACCAGCGACCTGTTACTTCCTGGTATAATGTTACTTTATTCCCGTCCTACATCCATGCGCGTAGTAAGGTGGTGGGTGCCGTGGTCCGGATTGCCCTCTACCCTAGGAACATGTTTTTTAGCACCACCTTTTACCAACCGTTTGGGTTGTACGCATATATGCACTAATTACGTTAATAGTGTTAAGGATTAGGAAGGTTATATTTAAAGGAAGTGTAAGAGACGGCTTTCAAAACTGATCAAACCTGCTACGGACGATGGATTGTTTCATCGAAAGGCCACCAATAGCCGCTTGAGTCGCTCGCCTGACAGGCGAAACTATTTAATCTGTTAGTTTATTAAAGGTTTTTTTATCTTTAAATGTGATAATAATAATAATAATGACAATGGGATTTAAATGTTTTAAGTTTTAATATTTTACTGACGTAGTTCTTTAACTGACTGGCCCGTGCGTTGCATCGTGGAGCTTTGGAAACGATGGTCTTGTAATTTCCACTGCACTCATAGATTGTTTTAACATGAATTGTCTAACAGGCATTTCGTTTGGTCAGCTCTGTTGACATTCATTTTTGTTTATTTACGATCTCTCTCGTTCAGTAAATATATAAATATTGTAATATGATTTGTTATATTTAAGATGTTTTAAAGAAACTTTCGGCCTTTATAGATGAAAATGTATAATATGTAGGTTAGTTAACAAGGTTGTAAAAATATGTGTTATGTTTAAGATAATTAAAGGACTTTTTGGCATTTATAAAATAAACTAATAGGTGTGTCAATGACTATCAGAATCGAGGAAGACAGTACCAGAAGGCAATGCGTGGACTCCGATAAGAAAATGTGTTTAAAGGGGCCGGTTTAGAGTAACCGGGAGAGTAACTGGACCAAGTAAGGAAAAGCAAGCTACTTGCCCTGTGTAAACGGTTAGGCTAGTATTGGGGGGGGGGGAGTATTTTGGCGAGTAAATTACAGTCGAGTGGATAGACACTCGCCCACTCTCCTTCCCCCACCCCCACATTTTTAACTCGACCGTGCACCTGCTCACCCCACTCGACCAATGTAAACAGGTACAGGCAAGTGTGTACTGTAAAGTCGAGCACAGAGTGTTGGAGAGGACGCACGTGCTTTCTACGCAATGTCCGTTTCTGGTGTTCTTTTGTTGTGGTGCTACTTTAATATGAGGTGGTCAGAAGTAGAGACTATAGTCAATAGGATAGCAGATTCCCTATGAGTGTCCCTTCCACTTATCCACTCTCGTACCCATTTTCGTTTCTTTCTGGTCACTTCTTCATGAATCGTTTCACTTAATTCACAAACTAAAACTTGTACAAAGCGTTTGACACATTTTTCCACATCTCGACGACGACGACGGAGTAAAAACGGATTCATCCTGCTCTCTACAAGACAACTGACTTAATCGTGTGTAAACGGCTACTTGCCATTGCTGACGCCAGTAAAGTGGCTAGTCAAGCTACTTGCCCACCCGACTTGCCTCTCTACTTACCTCGTGAAAACGAGCCTAACCATCTAAGCGAGGCGGAATCCAACTTTTGTGAAGGGAGGACAACCTCACATTCAAGTATAGCTAAAGTACTCGTCTCGGTGGGCATTTATTCCTTATTGAAAGGAGCTTAAATCTAAAGGGCAAACCATCCCACGATTAATGAACTTTTGGTAGAATAATAAAGGGAATCCATGTTTATTTTTAAAAGCGTCACTTTTGGATCCATCTAGAAGATTGTAAAGGAATGGGTCAAAATAATACATAACTTGTTTTCTAAAGACTTTAAACATACCCCATTAATAAATATTTATAACTAATTATTATTGTCCATACATCTGAAATCAATTTAAATTTATTTAATTAACCAGTTTGTATTATTATATTCTCACATAAACTTTGCTATTTGTCGTCATGGAGACGATGTATAAAATATGCATATTATGAACCATTGCTTAGTTATTTTGTGCACTGTATTTTATTGTTGTATTATGTCCCATGTCTCAATTTAAGGCCTTTAGTGGCAATTAAAAACACTGGCACAATCCACTAAACAGCCAATTTCACAGAAGGTCTGACTCTTTATTTATATTATCAATCTCCGGTTACGTGTACCTGTGTTACCTTCATTTTCTTTAGGTCCTGTGACACCTGGAGGTCAATGATCGTGTCTACCTGCTATCACTGAGTAAGGTAAACACTTCGGACGACGTCACACATAATATACTTTTAATCTCTTTACGCGCTGGGATAAGTACACTCTAGGATAGGGTGTTTACAGAAGTGTACCCGCATTTGCGTGAAGGGTGAGTGGAAAATCTTTTGGACAAACCACCCTCAGTACACCCTACCAAGATTCGAACCTTGATCTCCCCGTCATCAGCAGTCTAGCATAATGCGAGAGTAGCGTGTTAGACGACGCGGGGCCACGGAAGTGGGTAAGGGAAAAATGATAACCTCCCCTCACCCTTTAGACTTTATGGACCTTCAACGAGAGGTTTCACCGATATGTATATAAACTAAAATAATATATATGAGGTATTTTCATTGAAGAATGTGGTTAAGAGGAAGTTAACCTGCATTAGAAGAGAAGGATGAGAAAGTTACAAGTGAAAAATTGCCCCCAGTAGTGCGTTTGGTTGAGAACATTTAATAAAAAGCACAGTATATCCTAAATGTTGTCTAACTCTCCCACATATTCCTCGTCCTAGGGTGATAAGGTTGTACACCCCTGGCCACATTGTATTGCCTCTCAACCCCATCCACCCCTCAGTGCAGGTATATGGGCTAAGCTCTGGTGACCTGAAATTTAGGAAAAACTCTTGATTGAATTATGGCAGCCACACAACTGCCTGGCCAGTCTTCAGGGACAGCCTAGTTTGCCTTTATAGAGGATTAAAAGTTCTTTTTATTTAAGATTAGTCATCTTTCTCTAAAGCTAGCTATATTTATTTATGATCTAATTATAGGGTAGGTCAACTTTCTCTAGGGTAGGTCATCTCTCTAGGGTGGGTCATCTTTCTTTAGGGTCGTCAGCTTTCTTCAGGGTCGGTCAGCGGTCTCTAGGGTCGGTCACCTTTCTCTAGGATTGGTCGTCCTTAACATTCTCTCTTATCATCCTGTTTCCCTATACTAAGAAGAGCGAGCAGCTATGACGGAACGTGCCTCCCTGCGGTTTGATCAAGTCTTGCTCAGGTCGACATGACATGTTCCCACAACCAGCCACACGTGTTCCACGGAACGAACACCCGTGTGGTCCGCTATTCGATTCTTCTTAGGGTGGATGTGAAAATAGACAAGTCCATTGTGACGGAAGTACCAGGTGCTGATAGCCCCCGTGGATGCTCTAACGGACCAGGTCCTTAGAAGAATAATTCAAAACTTGCTGATTTTCTGTATCATTATTTTAATTGGTCATAAAACACCATTAACTCTATTTGTTGATAGTTTGATTATTTTATTAAACACTTTTCCCACGTTCTTGTTGTCACGAATACAAGCTAGTATTATTTCGTCCCAAAACACTTTGACTTGTACAACATTCACAAGAATTCATCCAAAAAAAGTTTTATTTTCAAATTAAGGGCGCTTTGAAATGTATTAGCTAAAGACCTACAACTACCATCTTATTGCGTAGTCTGAATTGAAGTAAAACTAAAATAGTGCACACCGCACTAGTTTTTGTTAACATATGAAACATTATTTGAACTTGCATTAAAATAAAGTTTTATAGGGAAACTAGAATAATTTGTCACTATTTTATCTAATTTTGTGGTCGTTAGAGTTCTCGTATTGTTCAGTCAAGCTGTTTGATTATTCTTATCTCTATTCTTAAGACTACTATTTTTAGCTTAAAACCTGAATGCGGTGATGGAAAAATAGTATTTCTAAAAAAAATTATTTTAAATAATTTATATTTAGGTTTAAAATGAATTCTGAGTATTTGGTATAAATGAGTCCCTAGTTTAGTGTCACAAAAGCTTCTCTATGAAATACGAAGTAACATTCACTCTTAAGTCTTAAGGTGGAATAGAAGGGGATGCGAGAAAAGGCCAGTGTTTTTGCAATTTTTATGGCAAAACTTTTTTATTGGCTAAAATGAAAAAAAAAATTGTTCCAGTACAAACAAAGTTTAATTTTCTTCACAAGTTGATATAATCAGTTCTTGAATATCTGTCATTAACATAGTAGCATTATATGAGAAACTTATCGAATGAAGAGAAAATGTTGTCATTACATTCCAGAACACCTTTGACAGATATTCAGGAACTGTTGATATCAACTTGTGAATAAAATTAAACTTTATTTGTACTGGAACAATATTTAAGCCAATAAAAAAGTGTTGCCATAAAAATGAAAAAAACACTGGACTTTTCTCGCGTCCCCATCCATCCCACCTTAATGTGAAAATCTACGTAAAACAGATTTGAGGGGTCAGGAGGCTACTTGGTGTTACATGTTGATGGAGGGTGAAGGGGTCAAAAAAGGTAGGGAAAAAACATTATTTAAATTAAAAAATGACACTTGTAAACGGGAATCAAACCCGGAATCTTTGACTTAGTACGCCAATGCTTTAACCGCTAAGCTATCCAGGAATCTTTCCGTGCCCTGTTGTAATTCTTATCTCATATTTTATGGCAAAGTCTGTGATGTACGTGTGAGAATCGTCGTCTACATATGAGTGATATATTAGATCACGAGCTATCAGATAACACAGCCATCATCGACTCAATAGTTGGCTGCCAATAGCACGTTCATCACAGACTCTGCCTTAAAATATGAGAGTAGAATTACCCTCGGCACGGGGACTACTGAATACCTCATTGATTAGAGTATTTACATAATAAGCCAAAGGTCCCGGGTTCGATTTCCGTATCCAGGTGTAATTTTTTAATTCAAAGAATAGGCCTACGATATCTAGATGCGGCTATAACCGTAACTATAAAATATAATAGCTTTGCTATTTAATTCATCATAATATTAAAATCGTTACCTGGATTATTTGTGACCCCCTGAGCAGTAAGAGTCGATGGTCAACCTTTTTATGTTAGGAGCATCATCAAGGCTGAAAGACATTTGCAAATAGATCCTCAAAGTAATAAAAGGCACATTGTGTTATTTGGGGTCTTGATAAATGAATCATTCGTCTTTCAACGGATGACTTAGTTTATTTTAGTTATTAGTGTTTCATAACTGTACCTTCCCCTATCACGTGTATGACACACAATACCATTAAACATTGTAGCATGATGTTATCGACGTGTCTTGGACTAAAATATAAACATACCAACTTTAAAAAAATATCTAGGTAAGAAATTTTGTTGAAAGACTGCTGAAAATATGACGAAAACAAACAAGTGATTCTGTATAACAGGGCACACGGGCCTATGTTCTCTTTTTTATGCTCCTTGTTTAATCTCTGGACGCTAAGGTTGCCGTTAATTAATGTGATGATACAACATTACGATGGGAAAATGCATAATAAATTACGAAAATTAAAAATAACATTTAAAAGAAAGCGAGTCGCCCAGGTGTCAAGGACCCCTCCGTATTAAACGCAGGAAGAAGCAACTAAAGTAATGGATATATATCTGGTGATGTTTGAACTGTGACCTTGGCCGGACACAGCATTGTCAAACAAACGCATCACTTCCGGCTCCAGACCTGTCCCCATGTGTGCGCACCGAGCCGCGAACTCGGGGCTTCCGACTGCTGTGCTCTCCAAGGCGTGAAGCGCCGCCCAACCATTTCTCGTAAAACGGGTTAAAACTCACTCTTTATATACAGGAGGCCAGGGATGCAGAATATGTTCAGAGATCCAATATTTCCCCAGAAGATAATATTTTCATAAAGAATTTCCCCGAAAACCATAGCACTCAAAATAAAACATTGAATATTTTATAGAGGCTGAAGGTAATAAGGATTATTACCTATTACATAGTTTGGAAGATTCAAATTTAAATATATTTTTAATCATGGTTATTTTTATAGTACCTACCTTATTAAAAATTTAGTTGCCTCCCAGAAAACGCAACCTTCCCATTTCCTTGTGTGCATTACGTATTGTTATTAATTGTTCATTGATACCAGTAGGCTTACCGGTGCTAACATTTAATTTTACATCTTGAGAGTAAGAGGCAATGGAGTGTAATTCTGGGAGGCCTTTGTTTAATTGTTGATTTTCATAGACTTTTCGTTTTTTCCTAGACTCGCCACTACTGCAAGGTCTAACACTGTCAACCACACTAGGGGAAATACTATCGCTATTTACGACTATAAGTTTTTCCTAATCACATTATTTACGTTTTACAAAACTTGCAATACTCCCTTGATCCTTACTTCTAGGTTTTTCTTGGGGATGTCCGAGTTTATCAAGTCGGCCACGCCATTCACAATAAGCACAGCTGACGTCTTGTTTGCTCTTAAAAGTCTCATAGTAAACATTTGTTTCACCAAACCATCTAATTTTTTCATAAACATTTGTTTCACCAAACCATCTAATTTTTTCATAAACATTTATCTATTATTGTACAATGTACAAACCTTAATAGATTCACTAAAACAACAATTTCATGTCTACACAATTATTATAATCATGTCACGAGTTTAAATAAACTGCGCGCATATCGCCGTGCAATTAGTCCGCGATATAACGGGTGACTGAATTCAAACTAAAACAAAACGTCGCTCACCCTTCCCTACCCTCCACCGCCTGCCCGCCATAGCTAACACCCGCGTTAGGGTAGGTGACTAATGACTCATCACTCAATCACGTCATTAGCCAGGTTGAATTAGTAGATTTTTCCTTTGCCCCTTATCTAAACCTCTGACCTCTTATTTAGAACTCTGACACATTATCTTGTAAAATCGTGAGTCAAAAAATGTTTTACATATGTATAGTGCAATTTTTTTCTCGGGTTCGCTAGTGTATATTATATTACGAATTTTTAGTAAATATCTTAATTTGTAAACAATAGAGCTAAAACGTCCGTGCGGAGTTCCATACCATTTATTTAAGATTATAATGATATGATAGTTGTAACTCTTGCGCATGCTCTACTTATCTATAATTAAATTCAATTAATAGCATGCATCCATCACATGCCACTCAACTCTGTGATACGGTCGGCTCGAAATTTGTAAACTTACACCAACACTACTGCACGTGGATCATTTCTGATTAAACATTAATGGAGACAAAGGGTTAATAGATGTTCCTAATATGGACATTGTAAAAATATTAAATGATAATTAGATACCAACTGCATTGAGAAGGCCGTTTTTGACCATTTTAGAATGGCTTCACAGATCAGCATTGTGCACAAATCTTCATTCTGTTATAATAGGGATATACTGTAGTTATTAACAATAAACTTTGTCCCACATCGTCACCGTGGAAAATTTTGAGCAATCATTCATAGACGAATGCACTGCACTCATGTCTGGTATAACGTAGGTCTTTGCTTTTCCCTTTAACTTATATATTTCGCACGAGCCGGGAGCTTAGTTGGGCCTGCTAAGATAAATATTAAAAGCCATCTTTAAATTACGAGCTAGCTTCATTACTGCTATTTGTTTTTTAACAGCACCTTTAACAGATTCATCAAAATGAATAAAAGGCTCATTTATGAAAGGGGCATAAAGTAATACAGCTCTCTTCTCATCCAATATAAATAACCACCTTGTGTTTGGGGGAAGACTGGCGTATCATCTGGTCGATGTTGCGAGGTTATGCAACTCTGAGAACCAGTTGTGTGTGGCAGGTTGCCTCCGCATCAGGCGTTTGAGTGGCGCCGCGAACGGTAAATAACAAGTGATAGTTATAATTAGGGACATGCAAAATAAGCATTTGAAATAAAACATTTTTACACGAATTCTACTGTTTTCACATGAATAACACGAATTTAAGCTTTTTTTTTTTAAAAAAAATCACAATTTCTTTGTAATTTGGCAAATACATCATGCAATATAATTTTCAACGCGGTAACACTGGTGATAGCATTATACCAGGGCTGCTGTTTATACGAATAGTATCCGACTTTACTTATTTTATAGGTATAAAATATATCACAAGAAAAATGAGCGTTTTCAGGATATTTAAGCTTTTTTTTAATCTGAGGCTAGCATTAAAAATCACGATTTCTTGCTTTGCACATTACGATACCTAAATGTATATAGATCGTGTCTTTGTTTACAGCCTTTAAAAGATTTCACGCTAGGTCCAAGCAAGGACATTAATGTGTATGGACCTTGCTAAAGGCGATCATATTTGGCAAAATGGTATCTTCTTAATTTGTATTACCTTCTCCTTATTTGATAGTAGTTTAGTCTTTTATGACGACATATTTTGGTGTTATTATTTGGTTTAAGATTAAGTTGATAATCGATTATTTCGATATATCTATTCGTAAGACTCGAAGGTAATGATATTGATATCTCGAGTTTGATATTACTAAGCGTGAAATGTTTTGTGCGTATTTACATTTGATTTGTCTCCGAATGTGTTAATAAATAGTTACATACACAATATAAAGGAAAAATTTAGACAGTTTTATCCTAGTTCCTCAACGAATACTAATTCGAACCGTATTTACTTAAATAATAACATCGCTCTCAGCATAAAACATTATCGCTTTTTGAGAAAAATAACACCATTTCCCCCCTAAAAATAACCTCACCTTTTTTGCATGTCTCTAGTTATAATACATAAATGATAGCAATACCTCGACTTTCGCCGCCCCGACTTTGGTCGGTTTTTCAACATTAACCACAATTCCACATTTCGTCGCTTGCTTCGCTTTTCCACCTTATTTCGTCACCACCAAGCGCCTTCTTGTTTCTTTAGTCTTTCAGTCTTTGATTAGAAGTCGTTCGGTGTGGACTGTTCCTTTGGAATTGCACGCATTGAATTTCTTGTATTTGTGATTAAACATATTGATGCTACTAATTAAGATTGTATTTATCTATTTTTTATTTATTACTGTATTCTATTTATTCTTAAATTTATTTCTAGATATTTTGGTGTGCACGCATTTGGAAGTAATATTAAGTTATTTACGTTTTTTGCAAGCCAAACAAATGCTTTCGTCAGTGCTCTGGTCCCTAGCCCGTCGAAGCTGTACATAGTGCCCCGCGTCTTACTACCCGTCCAGTTTATCCGCGTATTTGCACTCAGATTTGCATAGAGGGAGAGTGCCAAACCATATATTAAAATCCCCTCAATATACTGGGTCTGGATTTAAATCCCTGCCAGCCCGTTACCGGCCAACTTGACAACACCAGCACCTTTGTCCGCGTGCTCACCGGTGCGGGTCTCTATAATCCTATGAATGATAAGAAAAGCTTCAATCTCTGATCCAACACTTTAGACCGTTTTATTTTTTAATATAATTGCATATTTTTATGTTAACAGATTTTGATTTTATTGTTCGGCTCACACACCTATGTACTGATGACGCTAATATGTTAGGAATAAGGTTAATTTTGAAAGAAAGTCCATCCACACTTTATTGGAGGGAGAGGGGCGAACCGCCCAGGGAAAAAACCACCCATAATAGACCCAACCAAGATTCGAATGCTGAAAAATAAATAAAACATTATTGACAATAGAGAAAACAAAAGCATGTGCAACTGATATTGTTGTCGAACTTAAGAAATTGATAGGCCTAGCCAATCTTTAAGAAAGGCGGGGTAGTAGATTTATACCACAAGGAGCAAAAAAAAAAAACGTTCAAGGCACTAGAGGAGCCTTGAAGCATTAATGTTGATATAGTTATGAAAGAATTTACAAATTTTTATAATCTATGTTCGTCCTACATTGATCTATGGGAAAATAGTTTTGGTGGAGCAGAATCTTTTGTTTGGATCGACAACGGTGAGATTATATGGCCCGAAATTGAAAATTCAGCAGAAAAAATTAATGAAACACTTGAAAATGGTGCAATAAACTTAGTTGCACTAGTTGGTAAAGTGGTAGTTGCCAAGGCATTTTGGTCTTCAAACTGTGACACTTTCAAAACTACGAACTTCAATTGTGAAGAAAAGTGAGTTCAACCATTCAATCACTTCAAAGACCAGAACATTTCTGTATCTAACCTTAGCCGAGTCATAGAGTCCATTTTCTGCCTATCAGGCAGTCGAATGAGTGTTCTCACTGATGAACAATGTGTGGTCTCAAGAAAGAGGAAGATTGACAGAATCAACTGTTGCAATGAGTTTTATGAAAATAAAAGAATAACAAAGCATTTCTAAAAAAGGTTCACGCAGGTAACAAATACGATTTGTTTAAACCAGATAATAATTAATGTTTTTAGCTGTAGACTTTTAAGTTTGTTAAATATCCTAGCCTATCGTAAATTATGCTTTATAATTTCATCTTTTTATTCATACTTTTCTCTGTAGTACATTTCAGTATAGTTATATCAGTGACTTTGGCTTCAGTTTTCATCTAAATAAACGATCAAAAATAAATTTTAAATGAGAATTAATTTTCAAAAATCTATATCGCCAATGACATCATAAACATCCTTTGTATTGGTAAGGGATAGGGGTGGGGGGAGGGGGTTGGAAGCTTGTAAAAGTATCAAATAGCCTAAGCTCTTATTTATGCTATTTTTTATTTTTTAGTAAGGATTACTCCATCTAGATGAATCATATTCTGAAAATTAAAAAATGACACCTGGACACGGGTCCCGGGTTTGATTCCAGTGTCCAGGTGTCATTTTTCAATTTTCAGAATATTGTAAAAGTGTGTTAGTGCTAATTTCCACTTTTACGCCAATGGGGTTTTGCATCATGATTATCTTTCAGTAAAACCCTAAAATTGTCCCAGTTTGAGGGAAAATATTTTGGTAAGCCTAGTTCTAGTTCTAATTCTAATGAATTGCTCATTTGAGTGAACCATTCCCAAGCGTGACTCAAATTGTAAGACCACTGTTCGGCCTCGTGTGTAATGTGCCATTGTTGACTTGTTGGACGTGCGAGTGACTCCACTCTTCTCGCGGTACAATCTGGACAGTTGATCTCTCCCTCACCAAGCTATGACGTCATGGTCCTGTGCGTGGGTGTGCCAAACTGGCGTGCTGATTGCGAACACACGGGTACCTGGAGAGGATTAGGACTAACATTGCGATAAATTAAACCTGTATTCACGATATATCGTGATAAGTTTTCAGGGTTGTGTTTAAGGGGGGTGGAGGGGGAAGATAAAAATAAAGTGTGGTGGGCTGCATTGCTTCTTTGGGGGTTGAGGGTGGTGGGAGGGGGGTACGAACAGTACCGTGTGATATCAAAGTGACTGTCTATACACATTTTGTGTAGTGTATTGGTAGAAATGTATTATTTAAAAAAAAATCCCTATAGTTATAGCCACAAAAACATTTTTCGTAAGCACAACTTACATGTACTGAATCAATATACCTACAAATATAATTCTTTGCTGATTTACTTTTTGAATCTATTAATGCGCATGTGCTTCGGTAAGTGATGTCTTTATTACCAATGACGCTTCGAGTTTCGTCTGCATGCGCTACAAGCACGCGCTGTTGTTTTTGTCAAATTGTGTGATATATTAGCTACAATATTTTGGGTATATTGCAATATGCATTTGTTTACAACTTCTACATTATTTGGGTTATTATGCAAACCTAATCCATAAGGTAGATCATGTAAAGGTAAGGTTTAACGTGTTCAAATAAATATCATTTTGATGCAGTTCTTAAATGTTTTTACAGTACTTTGAATTATATTGTTTTCCTACCGTATTTTCACTTTAATCACATGAAACTATGTACATTTAAATATATTTCGGTTATACGTATGATATTGTAATTTTATTCTTGCAAGTTGTTTATTTTATTACTTTCATTGATATGGTACGGGACGAGGTCCATGGGGGTAACACTAACCCTAATTACGCCACTGGTGGGATGGGATTATTTTGTTAAAGAATAAAGAAATCACTCTTAGAATTTGCTGCCGGGTATAAACATTTGACTGAAATAATCTTTGTTAAGCTTATATTCCCAAATAGCAATAACAGAAAAACAAATACATACATGAAAGAATTATTATTGTCTGGCACCCGCTATTTGTTGAGCCCTAATATAATTTCGATATGGATTTATTTATTAGTTATAACACAAATTATGATGCTTTATAGTGACTCGACTAATTTACTTTTGT
Organism: Timema genevievae; assembly: GCA_902155825.1. Lineage (NCBI taxonomy): Eukaryota > Metazoa > Arthropoda > Insecta > Phasmatodea > Timematidae > Timema > Timema genevievae. The sequence goes on along the minus strand of CABFWO010005466.1, from coordinate 7,361 downwards.
TATAAGCAGGAAATAGATTTTATATAAGTTTTAATCATTGCTCGCCATCATTCAAAAATAATTTTGATAAAAGATTAAAACGCATTCAGTAAAATAATAAATTAGAGCCATACATTAATGTGCATAGACTAAATTTTTAGACCAGGATTACTTTTAAATGAAAAGATAACCTATACCTTTACACATATCAAAAGTATTTCTAAAATTCCCAGCTGTAAAAAGGTACGGCATAGTAGCTTCGATACATTATAATTATGTACCTCCCAAAGAAAATGTCAGGGTGCACCACTTCTTTTAAAATATCAACGAAACTTGCCATTGACTGGTCACAACTTTCTTCTATCGAACTGCATGCAATAGTTGTTTAGTACGGACAAAACCATAGACAGAGAATCCTTTACTACCATACAGGAATGTTTAATTTATCTGTGTCCAAAGCTTGATGTCAGCATAATTCGTGTGTGATGATGGTTGAGAGAAAAGAATGGAGTCGCTCCTGCTACTGAGCAAGTGCTTATTCGTAAGAAATTGAATAAATGAGATACAGTGTGCTATTATTGATTCATCCTAAGCTGAGACCTAATGTAAACAAAGCCATGTGGAAGTCAATGTTCTTATTTGCTACTGAACGGACTTCACTGGTATCCTTTCACTAAATAGTCCCTCCTATGTTTTTTATTAAACTTGTTTTAAAATAACATTAGAAAATTATTATAACTAAAATTATCCCTTCATTTGATTTAGAAATTATATTTTAAGCTTTGCAAGCGCTATTCAAATACCAACAAACTCCTGACTTAGTGTTGAGGAACCCTATGGTACAGTTCTTATCACATGTTAACGTCAAGTCAGCAACAGTCAGTCGACATTTCATCTCGGCAGTGTTAAGTGCTGGTTGTGAGTGTTGAGTGCTTCCCGTCTGTTTATGGCGTTTGCTGAGTCTGGCCCGAGTTTTGTTAAACATAAGACAGGAAATTTAAAATTATTAAAAAACACAATTCGTAGTGACTTACTTGGCTATGGTACTGACTATACATGGTCTGCGCCTATAAATACTGCACCGGTGTTCCACCAATCATGTAGGTCCTTCGCGTAGTGATATGGGAATATTTGTTTACTTCAGGTCTCAGGTTAGGATGAATCAATAATAATCATGAACTAGGCCATAGAAAAGGGTTAGGTATAGAAATGCCACACTAATGTTGGCAAGTAGAACCAAATCGCTAGCGCTCGTGGCGTTAGTGTAGTGAACTAAAAGGTTCGAAGCGGGATGTTACACTTGGGACAACGCATTTTCTATCGCAGAATGATAATTAATCAATTCCTATATCAAATTCAATCAAATGTAACTTAATCCATTATTTTATGAATAAACCACGTTATAAAATGTAAACTCCTTTGAAATAAACGACGAATTGCTAACAAAACAGTAATGGCGAATTTTGCATAAACTGCACTTCGTTTTCTATGGACTTCCCGTCCACGCATGCGCATTCCTCTGTGACGTCATTGCAAGCTGCTCCTAGCTATAGTGCCCCAAACTAGTTTACGGAATCAGCTAGTCCTATAAAGATGCTTTTAAACTGGCAATTAAAATTCCACATTGCCGAAAATATTTTCCAAAAGTATTGCCGTGCAATATTACCGTCAACACAAGTGCAGCTTGTGGCTGCGCAATGTTTTCTTCCAGGATTACTGAGCAATGTTTGCAGCCACACATTGCCGTATGCTGACTGTTTACACTGCGACAAACTCTGGGCAATATGTGGCGGACTGGCCAAGCCAAAACAACACAAGATGGATGATATTGCAGCATTTATCCTGCTTTATAGTCACATAAATACAAGAAAAAAACGAGACATCTGAATGCGTCCTTTTTTTTAAGCAAACGTGATAGAATAAATAATTTAACCCTCGAACTAGCAATATACAGTTATTTGTTTCAACATTTTACAAGAATGTCATAAAATGATTTCGAGCTGTTATTGAATATAATTGGACCAAGAATTAAAAAAACAATATGTATAAAAACTAAACCACTCTCCATTTTTTGGCAACTGAGGATTCCTACAGTAGCTTGATGTACCTTTTCAGAGTGCAGAGTGAGAGAGAGGTACTTGTCAGAGAGGGAAACAGAAATATATATGGCCGAACCATTTGAAAAATTGTCCACACCAACTAACTGCGATAGTAAACAACTCCCTTCTATATTACCGGGCCATACGACAGTATTTCAATACAGCCAGCTACATAATTTCAGCAACACATTGCAGTAAAATATGGCCCACTTAAAGGCACCCGCAGAGTGTGAACTAGGCTTACCTGATGCCATGTTTCATGAAACTACAAGTCTAACATTTGCAATCTACTAATTACCAGTGAATGTTTTACAATAATTGTAAATATAAAAGGTTTCATAAAGGAAATGGTTTGACTTGTAAATTCTAGTGCGCCATTGTATAAAGTATTTACAAGTTGGTTATTTTATTTACAAATTAAATATTAATATATACAATTTAGTCCCATTGTTACAGCAACCAAAAGTACACAAACCATTTTAAAATGATTTTGTGACAGGTTTACTTAAATATTAAAATATCAGTTAGCCTATTAAAAATATGGATGGACACAAATACATTTTGTTAGGACCTTTCTTTAATTAAAATTAAAAAATAAAATTATGGAATGAAGAACATTATATTAATTTTCTTAGTTTTAAATGCTCAAATTACTGGGGCTATAGATATCGTGTGAGACGGAACATTTTCCAAAACGGAGAATTTTTAATTATTATTTCTGTAAAATAATGTCAACTGATTAAATGGAACTAAAGTAATTGGGATATAGATATCCCACATGTCAACATTTATACTTAAGATTAGTTTCTCCTGAGGGCGTTAACACCAGAAACATCATGAAATGAGCTTCGGTCTAACGCGCTACTTTCGCAATAGACTAGACTGCCGATTACATCGAGATCGTTGTTCGATCCTGGTTGGGTGCACTGAGCTTTTTTTTCCCTAAACAGTTTTCCACACTCACGGGTGCAATTCATATAAATTCAACCTTCCCAATTGCCAATACATTAGTGTAATTAGTACATAGGCGTATAACCCGAACTAGTAGTAAGACATGGCTGCTAAAAAAAATGTAGTAAAGAATCATATGATTGCAACCCGCTATGTTCATAAGTCAAACCTCAATTTTTTTATCATCAATAAGTTAGTTAGAATAATGTTATGGTTGGCCTGAAATTTGTCTCCCCCCTCTCCTCCGTGCTTCCTATCTCCCCCTAACCCCTTCTTATAATCCACCCGTCTCTTAACACACTATATTTTGAAGTATAAAAGTCTCTTAGGGGTGGGTGGTATGCAAGAACGTTAGTGAATGCTCAGTGGACTGATAGTGTGCTCCCGCCACTGCAGAAAACTTTCCGATTCAAAATTTCCAGGAAAATCTTAATCTCTCCTCACTGTGTATTTTTCCTTGTAGAAAATACCCTATTTTTTACTAAAAAAAAGAGAAGATACAATTGCTAATTGAGCGCTACATAATTATGTTTGAAATGTTTGGCCACCTTCATCTTTGGCGCAGTGATATAGGAAGATTTCACCACGTTATACAGATTATGTCTAGTTTTAATATATTTATAATTTAAAAGGATGAAGAGAGACGCCCAGTTATAAGTATCTCATTATTACTGGTTTACAGGTATTAACATCTAAATATCAATATCATCTTGAGATTTTGATTAAAATTCGTATCTATGGATGTTTGACGTTGCACACAAAATGGCGAACGGCATCTCATTTTGTAAAATAGCTACACGCAAATATACTTTTAAATGAAGGTCATAAAAATGGGGAGTCAATTGTTATTCTCTTTAGTTCACCGATGTGCTCCCTTTTCCTTAATATGTTTCTGTAACAGTATGTCTTATATTTCATTTATGCTCTTTGTTGGAATGTGACGCTATTTTCCCCCCATTATGTTAAAAAAAATTTTTTAACACATCTTGCACGAGTTTCAAATAAATGCCTTCATTAATTAGGTAATTTTCTCAATCTGAGGAAGTAAAAAAGGAAAGCGGTTGGTTGTAAGGTTGTAAGTGTATTCACGACTCTCCTCTAAATGACAAGACAGTTTATGATGTTTGAGTTGGGGGGAAGGCGGGGGGCACTTGAATCTTCCCTCGACCTTGAGACACTTCATACGAGAGAAATGACATTGAGTTTGATCTGCTTTTTGAATTTCTTAACCGGCATGTTGTGTTTTACTGTTGATTGAATTGATCTAGTTAATCCTTTTTTATGTTGTTTTACGTTATATATTATCTATTATATATATATAATTCTTGGACCTACTTAGCTTATGGACTTGTCCTTTTTAATTGAAAAAATGAGCGTAATATAAAATATAATATAAAATATAATGTAAAATTAATGTCTGAAGCACTAGTATATATTTTTTATACGTGCTAATGAACAACAATGAGTAACAATACGTCAACATTAATTCAGTTTTTTATCTCTATGTTAAGAGTTCAACAAAGTATTCAATCTTGTGTTCCTACAGTCAACTTCGATGACTCATACTAAAGGGGGCGGGGGTCTGTCCGAGTTAAGAAAAGTCCGTCTTATCAAAGGGAAATAAAGTTGTGCCTAAGGAATGAAAACGAAAATATATTTTATATAAAGTAATATTATATTGTATTGTGTCAAAGTAAACAATACAGATCAGACACACACACAAATAACACAGTTAGGTACTGGAATGTGAAAGGTTGAGATTACAACAGACCCATAGTACTTGCAAATTATCTATCTATATTCCATCTATATACTGTACTGTGTGTGCGGGGACGAGATTTTTTCAGGAAAATTCTCAATTATTATTTCTGTGAGAAAAAAAATCATTTGATTTAATGGATAATAATAATAGTAATAATAATTTGTGGTGGTGATAGTAGTAGCAATAGTAGTAGTAGTAGTAGTAGTAGTAGTAGTTTAATTGTATCAGGAGTACATATTTGTAATCATTAAACATGGTCCAGCTAAGCACAATGTGCTTGTCAGCTGGTGCCTCACCATAAATGTCGTACATACATGCAATAGTATAACGATATAATAAATACATTTCATTCCTTTAAGTCTATTCCGACATGACTCAGGCAAGTGTGAAAAAAATATTCGTTTTCATGTACGAATATTTGTCGTGCATAGCGAGTAGCGAGCATTGTTCCATATAGAGACGGTAGACTACCACACATCAAAGAAGACGAATAATCACCTGAAAGCAGTTATCCACCAATACCGAATATAGAGTATGTGTGTGGACAGCAGGAGCCGTGGAACTGTGGGGGACTCTGCCCCCCCCCCCCTCTTGAAATAATTTGCCCCTCCCTGGAATAAACTCCCTCCTAAATATATTTCAAATCCTCTGATATTATTGAATATGAGCTGAAAGATGGCCTTAAATCAAACTTTAAATGGCTTCTAGATGAATTTTATTGTCAAAAATTTGCCGAAAAAGACCGCTTCAAATAACTACAATACTAGAGCCATCTAACTGGCAGAAAAAAACAGGGAAGTTCTAAATAGCTTCCAAGGTCATCCACATTTCAAAAATGTCTAGGAAAGGACAACTCCTAATAGCTTTTAGATGCATGTCATTTTGAAGAATTTTCCAGCGAGGACCACTCCAAATAGCCTAGTTTCTCAAATAATTCAATCTTCAAAACTTTGTCTGTGGAAGACCAGTACAAAGATTATCTTCTAGAGGTATCTAATCATCGTAAAAAATTAAGGTGAGGATCACTTTATATAGCTTCGAGGGGCATCCAAATTTCAAAAATCTCTCTGTGAGGAACACTTTATATGGCTTATAAAAGAATATAATTTAAAAAAAATCAAGGCGGAGGATTTAAAAAAGATTGGAGAGGGGGAATCATGGTTTAAAACATTCATATGATCAAATATGAATGAGAAATTATTAAATGGACCTAAACAAGAATCTAGCATATTAAGTAATTATGTTATTTATAATTATGACCCCCCCCCCTATGAAAATGATCTGGATCCGCGCCTGCTCTAGTATTATTATTTCATTAAGTCTGTGAGCCAATTAGCCATTTTTTATTTGTCTTTTAACGTTTAATATTTTATCTATTCCCAAAAGGGTATCCGGTATCGTGTTAAAAAGTGTTGGTATTATTATTTTCATGTGTGGTTTTCCGTATTTATTTGTTTATATATAAAGGTATTTTGTACTGTCTTTTCCTGGTGTTGTGACAATGATCCTGTCTTATTTTATATGTTTCTGAGTAGAAATACTAAATTATTATTTTATAATTATACATGCTTTTTACGGTCAATGATTTCCACTCCTCCTTATTCATGACGTTGGTACTATTGTTATTTTCACTCATTATTTTAAGAACTTTAATTTGAATATTTCTTAATTGATTTGAATATAGATCACTTGTCTTTCCCCAGGAAGTAATACCATAGCCTAGATGTGATTCTATTAGCGCAAGATACACTATTTTGAGAACATCAACTGTAACATATTGTTTTAGTTTACATATATTAACCATTCCCGCTCTTTGCTTCCCACTCATTATGTCTATACATGAGTAATCTATTTCATATGAGAATCAATCACTAGACCAAGATAGTTATATGTCTCAACTTGCGTAAATGTTAAACAATCACAAGGTTTCATATCATGTAAACAATTTCAGCAATGACCTTTTATATCTAATTTATACTTTATAAAATGAAGTAGTCTGATATGTATTGTTTGCGTTTTTTGAATGCTAAATATTAATTTATTATCGTGAGTCCATTTTTGTATTCTATTAAAGTCTTCCTGCAACATTTGTTTAGCTCTATCTACATTTTTTTGCACCGCATACAGCATTTTGTCGTCAGCATACATAAATATACAACAGTTCTGTATACAGTTTGACATTTTTATTGTATATATTAAGTATAGTATTGGCCCAAGAATAGAGCCTTGTGGTACAAATATTTATATACAATTCTACACTTTCTATATTATTTTTATTTTAACTATTATTTTCCTATTTGTTAAGTAATCTTTAAACCATTCATAAATATTACCTCTGATACCAATTTTATAAATTAGCTAGTAAAATATCTTTATCTAACGTATCAAACGTTTTCGACATGTCTATAAATGCTATAGCTATGTGTTTGTTTTCGTTTAATTTATCAAGCATTTGATTAGTGTGTAAAAGCATTTCCGTACCTTTGTTTTTTTGGAATCCGTATGGTTTTTGGTCAATTATTTTATATTTATCTAAATAATTTATCAAGTAGTTGGCAACTTATCTTTCC
>CABFWO010005465.1:33723-47483 GCA_902155825.1 Timema genevievae | reverse complement strand
AAAGACTACGCAGATTTCCATAAAGAAATGGCAGATGGTAATCGTGATGGACTCTGAGCGGGGGTCATGCTACAGTTTTCCAAACTGTGGGAGTTTTTTTTTGTGGGGAGAGGCTGAGAAAGGAAAAGCAAAAGGTGCGTTTTTTTTTTGGATTGAAAAAAATATATTCATAGCATCGATTGAAATAAGGGGGAAAAAAAATCTTTTGAGTTTTGGGTGAAAAATTTACAACATGAATTCTCTCTTATAATTTCCATGGAATAACACTTTTAATAAGTTGCGAATTTTTCATATCTATTTTTAAAAAATATATATTATTTTATAACATTTACAAATAAAATAAATACAGACACTCTACATTAATTAGTATAAGATGTTTCTATAAAAAGAAACATAATTAAATCTAGGGTCAAACGTTTAGTTTTACTGTGTGTCAAAATAAACTAGTAAACATAATATGCTCTAATAAGGCATACATTTTTATAAATTGGTTATTTATGCGGCTGCGGTTACCTTTTAATACCGAATCTCTAAAAAAAAACAACATGGCCTCACATAGTTTTCACGTATCTCCGAATGTTCTTATGTGAAACTTAAAACAATGCAATACATGGGAGTACCATTAACAACATAATAGTGGAGGAGGATTAAAAACGAACGGGAGTGAAAAATATGTCTCGTAATTCACAACTGTTTCTTATGTAGGCAGCATCGTAAATATTACATAAACACTCGTGCGAGAGAGAGAGAGAAGAAGCAATAATTACATTTTTTTTTATCACCGCATCTCACTACCACTACGCTTATATAAATTGCGCTAGTGGGTTTAGAGATTAGAAAGGTTTTTATTTAAAGGAAATGTACCCGCATTCGCGTGAAGAAAGAATGGGGAAACTTTTCTGGGAAAACCTTCCTCAGTACACCCCGACCGAGATCTGAACCTCGATCTCCCCGTCATCGTTAGTTTAGTTTATTGCGAGAGTAACGCCTTAGACCACGCGTCCACCGAAGCGGGGGGTAGTAATAATAACTGAATTATATTAGTAATGATTATCTTAAAGTAGTAAAGTATTGTTTGCATCGGAGGTTGCGCCTACTATCTAGTCATATAGCCATCTAGTCATCTAGTCTGGTTTGCTGGTGTTTAATAAGTCAAGGTTTGAAAGGTTTTCACCCTACCTCTAAATGTAAGCGGGTACATTTCCTTTAAAATCTCACCTTCATCCTCACACGATTATCGTAATTAACATGCGTGCAACCCGGTTCGGTGGCCGCGTGGTCTAACGCGCTACTCTCGCCGATAGACTAGACTGCCGATGACAGGGAAGATTGAGGTTCGAATCTCAGTCGGGTGTACTAAGGATTTTTTTTCTCTCCATAAAATGTTTTTCCCCTCTCCCTCAACGCAAATGTGGGTACACTTCATTTAAGTATAACCTTCCTAATCCCTAAAACTTTTAGCGTAAATATTGCAAAAGCGTATAACCCGAACGGCTAGTAAAACGCGATGCTAAAAAATGAAAAAAAAATGCGTTCAGCTCAAACGGGTAATTAGGCGGGAAGAGGGCAGGAAAGTAAATTAACAACACATTCACCGAACATTTGTTGTAAAATGTTTGAATTTAATACAAATGCCCTTAGAGCAAGGTTGGCGCACCTTTAGCAGTCAAGAAGATCTTCTTGTCTACCACGCGATTGCTTAAAACCTTCTTATTCTATGTATAGCAATTTTTCATAAACACTACCTTGATAGTTTTCCTAAAACGTGTGAATTAAATTCTCTAAATGCACAAAATATCTACGATTATTCACAATACTTTGTAAATATACTATACTAACCATGATCTATTGTGTAGTAATTCTAATATAGGCCTATACTAACTATGATAAATAATTATGAAGGACTCTATTAGGGTTGTTCGGAAACAATTATACGATCCATGCTGAGGAAAGTGATTGACAACGTTCTGAGGTTTGTCTGACTTCCGGTGGAGCTCAGCTAACTTTGGGCCAGTTTCATAGTCACATTTAGTACGCCTCAAGTGCGGCGCTATACTAAATACAAGACGTCACCTACCTGAAATTGAATGGAATGGGCCAGTTTCATATGCGAAACTGGCCCATTCCATTTTGGTCTAGGTAGGTGTCGTCCTGTATTTAGTATCGACTCGCACTTTAGGCGTACTAAATCTGACTATGAAACTGGCCCTTAGTTTTCAAGTTACTAATCGTCTAATAGTTTCAGCCATAATCACATCCTATACTAAGAATTCTAATGGACACGATAAATAATTCATTTGGACATTGTCTACATATTGGGAACTGGTTCTCAAATAAGTTTATCACCCATGTACCTAGCTCTTGTATTTTGAAAGAAAAAGAACTTATTTAAAGCCTTTACGTTATTTGGTGTCAAAGGGCAAGTCTCTAAGATAAAGACAATCTCAAATAATTTGTATTTTTTGAAACGTTATTAACTTAATATGACAGTACCAGGCTTCCATATTTTAGGACATATTTAAGTTAATGCAAATGCCTTTCAAGAAAGGTTTATATTTTCACTGCAATGGCCTGTATATCAATTATTATTATTATTTAATAAAAATAACTGCTTTATATACATCCAGCTCCTTTGCTACTATTTAATGAGCCTCTCAAACGCCTAGGAAATATTTACAACATTTCTTGAATCAATTTGTTATTTAGAAAACAAAACAAATGTTACTTAATACAGAAATGTTTGCAAAAGTAGAATGGCTTAGAAATAAAACAAAATTATTCACTTTAAATAAAATACTGTAATTAAAAATGTATTTAAAAAAAATATATTTAGTCCTCGTGATATCATTTAAATACGAGGATGATTTACGTAATTTAAGGATCAATATTTTTATATTCTAATGCGCTTTACTAGTTTAAAAAAATCTATAATTATATCTTCAGTATAAAACTGATCTTCTGAAACGTTTCCTTATAACACTATATGTTTTAAAAAATATTCTGCGCAGTTAAAGGTTTTCTAGTGCTCTTTTGACAGCACAAAAATTGGCCCGAACGACGCAGCTAGTGTGTGTGAACTTCTTTTGTCTACAATTTCCTTTTATTTACTTCCAAACCCACTCTCTCCCTCTCTCCCCGCCCCATTTCATTTCTTCAATTTATTCGACGTGTGTAAGAAATGTCGCAATTCAAAAATACAACGCTCTAACATCTTGTTACTGTTTTTTCTTCGGAGGTAAAAATAAAAAGCTCGTGACTATATAACGTGCATAAATAAGTAATTGGGGTTGTCATCGCTTTATAAAGATGTCGTTATGTGAAGGCATAGAGAGGTTCATTTCCCCCCCCCCTCCCCCTTGTGTATATAAGCTAATGGGCCCCCTCGGTGGGTGAGAAATTTCCGCGCAGACATTCAGCTCTAACGCTGTGTTCTTTCAAAAATATGGTTCACGCCAAAATTAAGTCGGAAAGATTCCAACAGGGCTCTTTTTTCTTAACAACCTCTATAGTTTGAATTTTATTAATAGTATTTAAATGTTTGAAAATGTGACATTAGCTCATTTTAAACGACTTTTTAATCATATTTGCGGAGATATGAGACGAGCCTTGATAAAAGGGGCCTATATCCAGCCTCATTCTTAACAAATACAGTGATTTTTTTCATAGGCTCACAACAGAAAATTTAAAGATATTTGAGAACTAAGCAGTGAGATTTCCTCTTTAATTTGAGATAAGAAGTTCTATAGTTTTCTTTTCCTCTCTTTCTTATTGAGATGACAAAGGGCGGCTGTAGGTGAAGGGCTAAAGGGAGTATAAGTTTAGGCAGAAAAGAGTAGTAGTTCCCGAAATCAACATAGACCATTGTATTTTAAGCCGTGTAACCTGACAGAGATAGATACTTTCTCGTTGACCGAAGCGGCCACCTTAAAGGAAAGTTAACACAAATAATAAATTAGAATATTGGTAATATTTATTTTCAATCCTACATTAGTTGACAAAGCGTCCATCTCACGGACGATTAACCAGGAACTTTGTAAGGTGTTAAATAACTGTTAACACATTAATGCAACGAAGCCCTATAAAAGGTTAACATTATTACTACCAGATCTAACAAGTTCTACTAATGTGTGGCAGATACAGACTCACTGCGACATCACACGTGGGAGGCGCCCAGTTATCAGCAAAGGTTGCCCCCAGCGAACGAGGCAACTCGACGTAGAAGACCAACTCGATCCACAATTCTTCCATTTGAGCCAGTCGACGGGTAAATGAGAGAAGCATAAGTCCAGAGCATTCCACCAGACAGTTGTTAGCGCTAGGTGTCAGCTAGCGTGATTTCTGATTAATCCCCTCCCTTTTCCGTAAATTGCCCAATTTTATTAGCCCCGCTGGTTATAAATGGGCCTGTCCTCGGTTAACGCATAACTATTCTATTGTAATCACTTGACGGAGGAACTGCGGGAAGAGCTTCATAAACTTCGATCAGGGAGAAGTACCGAGGGCCACGATGTTTGAGGCGTCTGAGTAACCTCCTCGCCGCAGAGCATGCTACGGCGGATATTATAAGTACTGAGAAATACTGTAGCTGTCGTATGTCAATGTTACTGACTCGTATCCCTATGCCCATACGGCATAGCTTAGAGCTTTATGCACAACTTTTCTATGTTTATTAGGCCTAATCGCAAATATTAGGGTCACAATTAGACTCCTTAGTCTATATGACCATGCTGCGGCTAGTTTAAAGAATATAATCTAATAGTGGACGATTCCAGGTTTTCTATTGCTAAGTTTCACTACCTAATTGGGTCTGTAACTGACACTAGTTTTTGATGTGTCTAAATGTGTACCGGCTTGCGGTGCGCAACCTGTGGAAGTGCTACTGGTCCTTATTAGTGGCCCGCGGGGTTTTGTCTTTTATGTTCGGTCCTCTTGTGGAGCCGTTAACGTTAGGAATACTTATCACCATTTTGGGATGGTAATGTTGTCCCATCAGTAGGGTAACACAATTGATATACCATTGATTGCTCAGGCGGTACTAATTAGGAAGAGTCCGGCCATAGTATTAGTTTGCCTGGTAGTTCGCCTAATACTCATTGTAATATTGTAGTTATTCTTATACGAGGTTATAACTTTATAATGCTTAACTATTTCAACTCTCGATGGAGTTAACTCATCGCTAATTAGCTCTTGCTGATTACTTCCCTTGTAGCTCCTTAAATTAGGACTAATTCTGTGTGGCTTATTTACTTGTACCTTTTGATGACAGCAGTAGCCGGTTGTCTGTCAGTGGACTGGAGTTAAATAATGTATAGTAAGATTTTAATTAGTTTTGATTACGGCCACTAAGGTACAGACAGCACCGTGGATAAATTAGGATACGTTCTGCTTTAACGAGCTACTAGCTTTCATAACACCTACAATAGCCCCAGGGCTTCTTTGGTGCTGACTGACAGTTCACAGCTGACAGCTGACGGCTTTGAAAAGTTACCAGACCAAATTATGTAACCCTACGCCGAACCATATTATCTTCAAAAAATGTGTTTATCAGCTGTCACTTCTGACAGTCAATATTTAGGAATATACCTGAATGTTGACTGTCAGCTGTCAGCTGTGAGCTGTCAATCAGCACCAAAGAAGCCATGGGGCTACTGTACTACCTAAAAGTGCGGGTCATGGGGTGTACTTAGGTGCTTCTCACCTGGCACTCAAATGTGCACCTATATATATTTGTGTATACCATTGCAGCCGTTCATAATCTTATTTTTAAACGATGGAAATGTTGTATAGTTTCTGACTGTAATTCTATGTACTTCTTATTGATATGTTTTTTAATTAATAAACTGATTTGTTACCCCTGTAATATATTCTTATTAATCATACTGTAAAAATAATGTAACCTTACGTTACAACTTGGCTGTGTTCTGCACTCGTTAGTGGACAACAGAGAACTTAGGATCAGGTTATTAGTTTATTGGTCGACCTTGGTGGTCTTGGGGTAAAGTGCTCGCCCCCCTGGATCCGGTATTCGTGGGTTCAGACCCAGCCTGGGTCCACGCAACGTAACATCCTTCGGAGGGGAAGTAAAGCCGTCGGTCCCACGCCTATTGTGGCGCGTAAAATAACCCTGGAAGGTTTGTGAAAATACCGTTCCCGGCAAAATTGCCAGGTCCTTTCGCTCTCGTTCACAGAAATTCTCGTGTGCTGATATAATCAGTCGGTTCAGAAAGTGTACGTTAAATACCTCAAATGAATAAATAATTATTATAAGGTATCACAGTTTCTTACAATTATCTTTTAACTTAATAAATAAAATATATTTCATTTGACTTAAATCCCTCTCCCCCCCCCCACCCCGTTTTCCGAAAAGTGTGTTCAGATTATCCGGAATTTCGGACTAGCGAGGTTCGGTCTAACGGGGTTTTACTGTACCTGGAATTGATCGAGGTGCCTCTTGAATGGACTATAGATAGACACCCCCCCTCCCCCGCGCCTTGAAGCAATTTGGCTGGCGAGGTTGTGACTGTGGCTTCTGCTACGCCGCTAGCCGAGGGGAAATGACGTCGTGAGCCTTATGGCATCGTAGGACACTAGGAGGCGCCTCGACGCTAGCGTCCTTCCCTTGTCACCACACTGTGTCGCCCCCACTCGCGTCGGTCAGCTGGAAAACTGAAGCCTCCTACAGCTCCCCCCCCGCGTCTTTACACTGACAGGCGTGGCGGGCAAGAGTGGTACAAGTCCTCGCGCCGCCTTGTATACAGGATGTGCAATGTCACTAGACTTGACCTGATTGTATTAGGGATCTTGCTTTGAACATTCATGACCTTATTTCATTAAAAATCTGTAGTAGTTTGTTTATGCTTATATTAACTGGTTGACTTTTAGAATATGCCCATATATATAATCACGCCATTCTCTTAAGGGGTAGACAAAAAACTGTGCATATAGCTCAAAAAACAACTCCGTACTTAATCCATCCTCACTAACTTTCTCCACACTTCCCTGTCCTTGCATACTCCCTTCAACATCTATACATCGAGTAATACATGTTATTTTGCATTCACTTAGTCAAGTTCTTGCATATCACGTCTTACATGGCTTACGCCTTTCTTTAGATCCACACACTCTACCTTCATATATTTGCTTCGTCACTTGATCCACACTCATCCTCTCAACATGCCCAACGAACCAACGTAAGACACTTGGTTCATATTGACCTATTGTATTCCCTTTCAAACCGCACTCCTTCAGCCTCCCATTCATTACTTACTGTCCATATGAGTTTCCCACACACATTTCTTAGATATCTCATACCAACTTCATTTACCTTGCTCCTGTGTTTCTCTTGACAAGCCCACGCTTCACAGTCATAAAACAATGTTGACTTTAACACAATTTATATACCGCCATTATTTGCCTCTTTTGATACTCCTTCATTCTTTGCAATAGTTCACATACATCCAACTATTCTCCGAGATGCATTCATTCACCCGTCTCTCTCTCTCTCTCTCTCTCTCTCTCTCTCTCTCTCTCTCTCTCTCTATATATATATATATATATATATATATATATATATTGTGTGTGTGTGTGTGTAGTATTTATAGGTTATAAATCAATAGAACGTACTGAATTTGTATACATTGTTTTTACGTTTCAAATTATTAATTTATTAAATCATATTTCATTGCAAAGTATTACATTTAATGTATTATAGAGTTAATTTCGATTTTAAACTATAGTATAAAATATTTTAACTGTTGTATAGGGGGCCTACATATTGTTTTAAAATTGGACACTTTTACAGAATGAATGCCTCGGTTAACTTTTTGTCCCGAAATTGTAGGACCGCGGGCAAAGGCGTCGCTTGATCTCGTTTGCCGGAGAAGTGACTCTAACACCGGCACTACACTCAAGGGAGAAGGGGGCTTTTCCTAAATAGTTTTTACACTCTTCCTCCATGCAAATGTGGGTACACTTCATCTAAATATAACCTTCATAATCCCTACAAATATAAGTAAATTTTCGTATAACCCTAACATGTAGTAAGACGCAGTGCTAAAAATTATTTTTTTTGTTACCAATTCTTGATCGTATGTTGTGATTCAACCTGTACTAATCGGCTCAAAAGTCGGGCGTGCCAACCGTGCAACTAACAAACCTTTTTTTATTTCTCCCAATAAGTAGAGAATGTTTGATTTGTGTCTGTGTTTTACGAAACTGGTATGCAAGGGTGCGAAGGTTCGATTACCCGCCATTAGACATGATTACAACCTTTCCCCCTTTTCCTCCCGGGGGGTTTCGTCTGACTCTCTCTCCCCCTCCCCCACTCTCTGCTTCTATATTACACAACCTTGTCTGAATGAGCCCGTGCAGTTCACAGAGCTCAGTTCCGAGAATCTTTGACTCGAGACGAAGGTGTTTGTAACGTTTTAGGGTTTATTATTATTATTATTATTATTATTATTATTATTATTATTATTAGGTGTTCTGTCTCACGACAGGTTCATTCCTATGGTTCTCTTCTCACCCACTCTTATTAGGACTTGTTCATTTAGGGTTTAATGATAAAGATCGTAACCAGTTAATTTACCTCTTAATGTGATCTAGATCTGGCTAATCCCACTCGAGCATAAAACAGTCTTAAAATCAAGATAAGATGTTATATCTCTCTCTGCACCTAGCTCAGCTTCTGCTGATTGAGGGGTGAATTTTATAAACAAGAGTTTAATATAGGTTTATTTATTCTAAACTACCCTCCATTATTCTCCTCATCCCCTTTCTAATATTAGTTTTAACGTTTGTTTTAAACGCACTTGTAAAAAAAAAAGTGTGTGGTACCGCAGCACAGGGCTGTAGTTTAAGTTGCCTACTGGAAACAACTCAGGGGGTCAGTGTTTGGCCTTGAAGCGGTCCTCCTGGGAAATTTTCTCACCCGGCTGTGATGGTGGTGACATTTAGAACCCCCGCCTCACCTTTCCTTCCTCTACTACATAAAAACAAGTAGCTACACCGATTGGAACTAGGATTACATTTTTTGGAAACCTCCCCCTCCTCCCACACCTGTTGTAAGCTCTAAATATAGTTTCTCCAGAGGCTGGAGTTGTGAAATAATCCCAAAGATGGTTTGACGACGTTGCCTATTTGGATATTTCGAAGTTATCTTGCGAAGCGGGTTGCATCTTAACTTGACTCAGTTAAGCGCTCTAAACACTAACACACTTAAAACACCAATGTATGAAATAGAAAGAGAGGGAAGAAAATGATCAGTTCACCCTGTGAGGCCTCTTGTCTATGTGCTGATGACCTTTTCCCTCTTCCTCTGATGAGTTTGCACACTCACTGTACTATTTGCGCCTTGAAAACATTTACTTGCCTTTTAAAAATTACCATTACCTTGTTTCCTATTCTAGATAGACATTTGCTACCACGCACAAATCTCCATCCTGGCAGGAAGATTCTCCCCCAGACCATTTTCGTGACCAAGCCAAAGAGCCTAAATTTTAGATTAAAAAAATACATTTACAAAAAAACCACTTAAAGCTCAAAAAAATTATGTTGTGACACTGTGAGACTATTTCAAGATTTATTTAAGAATTTATTAGTTTTGTTTCAACGTCATATCTTTAAAACTCGCTGAGCAAAACGTAAATTCACAAACATGGGAAATCCTTGTTTGACCTGTCGTGACGTCACAAATAGGCAAACACGGTTTAGTAATGACTTATTCAGAGGTACTTAAGTGAATTGCACCCTCATTATCTTTAGATTGGATAGGAAAACGCCCTTGAGTACACTCTCTCTGGATTCGAGCCCCGACCTAGCTCCTTCAATAGCAACCTTGGCCAAAGCGAGTCTAATTTATTGGATTGCGTGGCCACAGGTTAGGCTGGCCACTAATTTTAAGTTTGTGAGCCATCTCACATTTCTGGTTTGATCACACGGATGTTGCGTCTCACCTTGACCAATGGATGTTGCGTCTCACCTTGACCAACGGATGTTGCGTCTCACCTTGATCACACGGATGTTGCGTCTCACCTTTGACCAACGGATGTTGCGTCTCACCTTGACCAACGGATGTTGCGTCTCACCTTGACCAACGGATGTTGCGTCTCACCTTGACCAACAAAATTTGGGTTTGGAAATCTTAACGGGTGGGGATGTAGGGGAACCCAGAAATGGTCGGTGTTTTTGCAGTTTTTATATCAAAATACTCTTTGGTCAAAACAAATCAAGTATTGGTTCAACACAAACACAAAGTTTAATTTTCTTCACACGGTGATATCAACGGTTGTTGAATATCTGTCAACAGCATAGCGGCCTTAGGTGAGAAACTTTTTAAATAAAGAGATACATTTTTTAAATTACAGGACACCCTTGACCGATATTCAACAATTGTTGATATCACCATGTGAAGAAAATTAAACTAAACGTTTCTACTGGAGAAATATTTGATTTATATTGACTAAAAAAAGTTTTCTATTAAAAATGTAAAAAAACACAATCCTTTTTTCTTATCCCCTAAATCCTCGAGCCTAAAAAAATAACACGCCCTTATTTAAAATCCTACGCGTGTTCATCTTCTTAGTCCTGTGTAGCTTAATGTCGTGGAATTATATATAGGTGTTAACGAGTAACTTCTCGATATTTTTTATAATTCCTGGAAACCGATGTGTGTGGAACGTTTTGTTGAGTGCGTCATGTGCACGCATTATTCACGCCTCTGCACGTGACGTTGCATGATGAGCCTTCACGGCGCGGCGCGGGTCTTCCTTCAGGCGGAACAATGGTCTCGCGGAGTTCCCCTAACGTCTCCCCTTGATTTGGGTGCTCGAATTATGGATACACACGCGACGTGGTCTTAGGACGGAGGTGACCCAGTTGACGAACACTTAGGGTGTATTGTCGTGTATTTCCTCCGGGCCTCAGATTACGCCAGAGTGTTGTTTTTCTGGAAATGGATGCTCGTCCTTGTTCGGTCTAATGCTGCATCCATCCTCTCACCGTGGTAACCTGGCGTTATAATAATTATAGGGAACAATTTTCCAGTTGTTGGTGCTCTTGGAAAGGTGGAGTAGCTCTTCCTGTGGGACTTTTTCACGTTTGTCAACGGATATCGAAAGATCCGTTCTTTGCCAGTATTCAACGTATTGGTTCAGGGAAATATTTTTGCTGCTAGTATTCAATGGATTCAGGTATATTTATTCACTATTAGCATTAAATGGATTTAAAAAAAATATGTATTCTTCACTCGTATTTAATCTAAATATTACTCGCCTCACAAATATTCCAAGACATCATTAACTAAGGGGCATTTCCTAATTGAAACATTTTAAACGCAGTATTCCAGTTTACCAGTTGTAATAATAGTAGATTTGTATAAATTAGTGTAACGAGATTAGGGACCGCGCTCTCATTGTTTACCCTGGCTGCGCTATCTGTTGTCTCCCTCCTTGTCTAGCAGGTAAGCAGCGAGCGGCCTTCTCACTTGGCTGGGTGATTAGAGGAGACAGTGGGGAGGGCGGGGCACACGTCTGGAAGGGTCTGGGTCCTTTTAATTCTGGCCTAGTATTCTAGAAGTGGAGGATTCCAGATCCTCAGCTGGGACCACCCGTATATATACACGGTCAGCAATCAGCCAGCCGGGTGTGCTCAGATCTTGGTTCTTTATCAGTGAGTCCCCAGTCCCGAGTTGTGTTCAGTGAAGTTAGTGGACCAGCGTGTCCGGGATTGGGCTAGCGTGCTCGAGCGGGTTGGCGTGTCCGCGAGTGAGTCGGCGAGTCCGGCGTTCGTTTATCGCGGGTCATCACAGTGTGTCATGTGCGGGGACATGTGGAGGCTTTTGTGAACTACACGGATGAAGTAGGCATTTATTGTTACTGTGGACTATTTTTTAATGAACATTTTTGTGAACTATTTGAATAGTTATTACGTATTTTATAATTGTTAACTTGTTTAGTTAGTTTACTTCCATTTTTATGTGTTCTTATTGGTGTATTAACTTAGAGACTTGATTAAGACTATTTTTATTTTATTTAGTGACTTGTTTAGTTGTAATTAATTTAGATATATAGTTAATCAGTGTGTGTATGTATGTTTTAGTTTTAATAGTCAAAACCTTGAATATTCCGTGGGCATTTTCATTCGTGTTTAATCAGCAACCCACTCCAGTATCCTTAAAATAACTCGAGGTTCGCACGGTGACGTGTGACCATCCCCCGTGACCCCACCAGGTCACGCGCAACCTACGTCACAATAGTTTTGTAATTTGACCAGGAAAGAACAAACTCTTAAATAATATTTTCAAAACTCATCACGAAAGAAACAAGACGTCTGTAGTCGTCAGACACTCACTGATATTATTCTAAATACCACACGGGTACCTGACCTCTCGGCATGAATGACAGTTACGATCGAGAATAAACATGGTCTTCATATCCAAAGTGGTTATAATGGTTTAGTTGAAATTGTACAAACAGATGATTAACATATCTTCTCTATACACCCTTATGAATGTCATATCATATTTTATGACTTATAAAAGCTGTATATGTTAGAAACAAGAGAAAATGTTTTTAAATATTCGTAGTTTGGTTAGTTGGGAACAAGCGTTTCAACCCATAATGTCTTTTTTTTTCTTTTATAAAAGCTGCTAAAATAAATTAATATAAATAATAGTAAAATTTTCAAATGAATAAAAATGTTTACGAACTCAGAAATGTGCTTTGTATTTATTAAGTAATTACTTTTAGATTTATCTTAAGACATACGTGTGAAGGGGGAAAAGATTGAAATAAGCAATGTTTTTGTAATAAATTAATTTGGGGGTTATGGTGGTGTTAGTGAAGGTATTTTTCTATATAAAAAAAATGAATAGCTTGATGAGCACATACTTTTATGTGTAATTTGTAAAACTTTAGCAGGAGGAGAAGAAAAAAAAGGGGAGTGGGGGTAGGGGGATGGTAAGGTCTAAGCGCATGTTTCCTTGCAACTTGCTAATGTCTAAAGTAATGTTCTTCACACAGTCTTGAATAATATTTTTTTAAGGGAGGTAGAAGGGGAAGGGGATGTCTTAGGAAATAATAGTTCTTTTCACCACCTCCACATCACAAGGTCGTCCATCATAGAATCAGGGATAGGCCCGACGCAATAATTAATAACAACATAGCATCAACAGCAGCTAAAGTAAAGAGAGAGATAAAAAAAAAAGAGGAGTGAAGTGAGGGAAGACGGGGAAGAAGAAAAACCCACCCCCACCCAAACCTCCTTTTACGAATTTTCAACTCTTGCTTCTTATCACTACTTTATTCTACCGTGTTCCTTATTCTTCTTTCTATTGCTTTGTCAAGTTTTTTTATTTTTATTTCGCACTTCCTCATTTTTACTCACATTCTTACACCCTTATTCCTTATATATTTTATTTCTCTTTCTTGTGGTCCGCTTTATCTCTTCTTACGTGCTCTGTTTCGCAAGAACCAGCGAAGCACCTCACTCACCAGTGTTTCCGTTTCATTCTGTCTCACATCTTTTGGTTCAGACGAGTCTAGAACATGGCTGCTTGTGATGGTTAAAAATACGTCTTTTTTTTTTTTGTTGCTAATCGATCTTAACATTCAGCACATCGTGATTAATGATTTGATACATTGAACGGTGAGAGACGAGGGGTTCTACTTTCTTCTGAAACTCTTTGTGCTGAGCCTTTTCTTTGTGATATTTATTTCTTACAATTTTCTCTCGCTACTTTTCGCACTCCTCCTTCCCCCCCC
>CABFWO010005465.1:0-12085 GCA_902155825.1 Timema genevievae | reverse complement strand
TCGCTCGCTCCAGTCTGGCCACCTCTCATTACAACCAATGTGTTCTATTTTATATTTTAGTCGCTCGCTCCAGTCTGGCCACCTCTCATTACAACCAATGTGTTCTATTTTATATTTAGTCGCGCGCTCAGTCTGGCCGTCCCCTTAGGCTACCGGTAGGTATTTTTATTCCATACAAATAGCTCTGGGTGAAAATATTAGGAGATTACATGATTAATTTAAGATCAGGAATAATGTAAATAATATTAACGGCTTTGTCAACACATACACATGGGGAATTCTCGCCAACAGATTGTCTTGAGGGTCACGTGGCCATGCCAAAAACACGTTCACAAACACAGTTTTTATGACATGCCACCTCATCAACATAATTTACCACTCAGTAGTATTTTGGGCTACGCTAAACAAATTTCCGTGGTTTTATGATCTGATATTTTCACATCCCAGATTCTCTTGCGGTGATTCCTATTGTGATTGAAGTTAGATGCGGTCCGGTGAATCGAACTAGCGACTCCAGAGCAGGAGGAATTCATTAGAGTCGGCTGACGTCACTAGTTTGTTTTGTTTGTTTCCAGAGAACATGTCTGAAAAATATATTTTATATGTTTCAATTATATGACACATTTTTATTATTTCTTCGGATATTGTAGAAATAAGACAGTATTTGTATGATAAACAAATATTTTAGATATTAAAATGTACACATATAGACCAAGGCATCAGTCTTGTCTTGTCTGTTTTTCAGGTAATGGGGAAGTTGGGACTCTAATTCTGACTGGGTATACTGAAAGTATTTTTTTCCTAAATGGTTTCTCCCACACTCACTACGCACATGGTGATGCACTTTCTCTAAAATCCAGCCTTTTTCATCCCCATCCCATTAATGATAGCTTGGAAGAAAATAACAAACATGCTGACATCATTTAAACTCGGGTTAGTACTATTTACCGATCACTGCAAATTATTGATATTTATATGATAGTTCCACACCCGGTTCGGTGGCCGCATGGTCTAAGGCGCTATACTTCTAGATCAGACTGCGGATAACGGGGAGATCGAGGTTCGAATCTCGGTTGGGTGTTCTGAGGGTGGTTTTTACACTACACTTCCTATAAATATAACTCTCATGATTCCTAAAACCCTATGCGTAATTACTACATAAGCGTATAGCCCGGACGGGTAGTAAGATGCAGTAATTTATAAAAAAAATCAAAGTGAAAGTTTATTTTTATTGACTCATCTGCCATAATCTTCGTCCTCTATAGTTAGGCGTGTCAAGTTCTCAATATGAGATGAAATGGAGGACCTACAGTTTAACGTGGAATCCGAACCACATTCACAAGTTGTGATTAATACACGTCTTGTCAGAGGTGAAGGAAGGGTTTGGCAGTCAGATAAAACTGTGCTGGGACCGAGAATTGAACCCCGAGCCTCCATCACAGAAGTCCGACACCTTACCACCAGACCGCCACTGTTACCTCTGCCATGTTTCCTCCTTAATACACTAATTGTCATGTTACATACAAGGCCCTAACACTGCCAGCTATTGGCTCGCTTTCTTGCCGACTTGTGCAACAACGACTTATGAGCGTGCATCACATTCCCATCAACTCTGTGATACAGTCATCTAGAAATGGTAGATTTACACCAACACTATTGCACGTGGAACATTTCTGATCAAACATTAATGGAGATAAAGAGTTAACAGAAGTTCCTAATACTGAACATGGTTGAGATAAATGGCTTCACAGATAAGCACTGTGCACAAATCTTCATTCTGTCATAATAAAGACAAACTGTAGTTATTAACAAGAAACTTTGTCACTTTGTCCCCCATCGTCACCGCGGAAAATGTCTAGTAATCATTCAAATACGAATGTACTGCACACATTTCTGTCATATCGTCTTTTCCCTTTTACTCCCATACCTTGCGCGAGCCGGGAGACGAACTGGGACTGCTAAGATGAACGCTCTTAACTCACATACTCACCATCCTATACATTTCATAGACACCATTTTCGGGAATATAAAACCAAACATTGGAGGCTTTCATTTATTAACGAGTTCGGAAGGAAGGACCATTATCAGTGTGTCAAGATTGGCCCCCTATAAGACAGTAATTTTAATTTATTTTATTAAATTATTGTATACAATCGCCCCAAATTTGAAAAAAACAAACAAAAAAAATAAGCTTATTTTACCAATCAAAGGCCTTCTACTTCATGTATATTTGTTGGGTTTTTTTCTTTGTAAAATTAGTTTCAATATGAGTTCTAAATTTGGTCGTCGAGTCCCTTACGAGATTTTCTTGATCTTTTTGTTTTGCGGAATTAAATTTTAGAAAGTCGTTTATGTTTCAAGCCACGCACTTAAGTTCTGTCAATAATTTCAAAGTGAAACGGCGTGAGTTTTGATACTTGCTCGGTTATCAATTGTGTTCGAATGAATATTTTATTTCATCTACCCACTCTACATATTGCATCTAACATGACAGTTTTAAAAGTTACTAGATTAATTTTTTTTTCCAATCTACTCTCACTTCAAAGGGTGTGTCATAGAGTTGTCAATTTCGACAGCTATAAGATAAAATAATAAACTGACCATTTTCCCAGGATAGCAACTCGAAATAATGCGCGATAACTTACTAAAATATCGACAATATCACACCGCTGTGTTATTTTCACCTGGAGAAGATAATATTGTCCACAAAGAATGGCTGCTTGCCTTTTGTTAGTGAAATTGATCAATATATATGTTATAGCAGCACAAGACGTCAATGGCATACATTAAACTACAAATTAGAGTGATGGGATATTTCTCGTCTAGGCTACATCACTCGTAGCCCAGTAGTGTAAATATTATCCAGTACTAATGTACCTTTGTACAGGGGACGCCCGAATATACTAATAGTACATCCTTTCCATGGAGGATCTTTACATGTAACTAAGAGATGAGGTGATGGTGATAGTGAGTATGAGGGTGATGGTGAGTATGAGGGTGTGGAAACCAGTGGAAACACTTAAACCTAACTTATGCCTAATTTACCAACCCCTGGTGACCGTTGGGGTAACTTCCCTTTCGGTAAAAGAAATACCCAAGGTATCAGGCTGGAATCGAACCCGGCACCCCCTAGACTCGTAGCCAGGTACACTGATAATTACACCACGGCGCTGGGTAATTACAGTGATGAGTAACTTAGTGCCTGGGACTACATTCCCGCTACTGCACTATCGGCTAATTGGCCCGAAACTCTTCTTAGTTGCTATTGCAGCCGATGGTCGAACTACTCGGTGTGGGCGAGAACAATGGCTGCTTTGAAATGAAGTGGGAGCCATCTTGATTTTCTAAGTCATTTAAAATATAACAGATATCTTTCATGAATTAATATTAAATAATTGTATTGTATTACCCCCCCGACCTGATTCAGAAATCTCCCGGGCCGTGTATCCCTCTGGTTCCTCTGACCCGTTGCTAACACTTCCCATTAGCATGTTAATTGGCTCAAGGCTGGGATGTGGCTCATTGTTTTTTAGTAGCAAGACCAACTCTAGTTCAATCCAGCTCGTGAGTGAAACTGTCCATACCGCAAGACCCTAAATACAGTCGGAATAAGACGGGAAGAAACATTATTTGAAAATTGTAAAATTTATTAAAATATCCTATAGCTAGCTAAGTTTCTAACCACTTACTTTGTTTTTTTGAGTTGTGTCTTTTCTCGTTTAAAACGACGTGGAAAATGAGCTTATTTAACATTTTCATGCTTTTTTTTAAACTTTATTTATTTGAGGTATTAACGTGCACTTTATGAACCGACAGCACACGAGAATTTTCTACGAGCGAGAGCGAAAGGGCCTACCAATTTTGCTGATAAAGGTATTTTCACTTACCTTCCACGGTTCTCTTACATGCCACAATCGACATGGAAGCTACGGCTTTACTTTCCTTCCGAAGGAAGTTGTGCTACAGATTTCTATCGCTCTTTTAAATTGTAAAATAAGTGTAAGGTTTTCAATATTTTAGGGATTCATTGATACCAATCACCTTCATTTTGGCGTTAGCCATATTTTAATTTTTTTTTTAAACTTCTTAATTAATATGTTGTTCCTGAGCGGCTCAACGCTCACATAGACTGCCTCCTTAAGGTCCGATTGATTGCATTGACGTTAATGGGACCAAAGCAAAGCCTCATAAGGGACCTCTAGAGATGAGAAGAAGACGAGGCAATATCTCCCCGACCTTTTGTACGACGACAGGGTGAGGCGCTTCTTTGCTTGCGCGCGGCGTCCTTTGCCACCCTGTCACACATGCATGCCGCCACGTAGTATGTGACACCACTGCTGAATACTCCCCTCTCTCTCTCTCTTACTGAAACACTCGCTTATTACTCGTCACAATGAACCTCCAATGATGGATCGTGCTACCGTAACGAATTTCTTGTTCCCGATTTCAAAAGATATCTTTTTTTTTTTTTTTTTGTATGATGCTTCATAATGTGTCTTTCTTGACACGTTTTAAATATTCTCTTATAGGAAAGGTCCTCGTCATGCATTCGTTTGTAAGTGTGGACGTGATTATGTTTAGTAAGGCACGGACGGTGCTGAAATGTCAGCGTTCTCGGCTGTTTTAAGGATGGGCTTCCTCGTGGTCTTCTCGAGATGTCTCGAGGTTGGTGACCCCTCCCAGCCATTAATTAATTAGTAATTAGCATCTTTATGCAAATACAGGTGAAGAATGTTACACGAGATTACAACTTTTAAAGTATAAGTATCTCGTAACGGACAGTTTCTTAGAATTACCTTGAATCAGAATTTAATATTATCTTTATCGTATTGGCTTGGATGGATCAGAGCAGCAATAAGTAGTTTTTATGTAAAACATATCCGCTATCTATATTTATTAAAGATAAATAATAAATAATAGCACCGCGTCTTACTACCCGTTCGGTTTATACTCTTAAGTAGTGGTGTAAGTAGGAATAGGTAAGGTTGAGTTTAGAGGAACTAAACCCACATTTGTATGGAGGGAGAGTGGAAAACCATTCAGGAAAAACCACCCCTAGTTCGCCCGACCGAGATTCGAACCTCGATCTCCCCATCCTCAGCAGTCTGGCTCAGCAACAACCAGCGCGTTAGCCAACCACGCCACCGAGGCGGGTTATATTTGTTAAATATATTTTGAACTGACCCGAAGAAACTTAATTTTTATTTTTGTGTGAAAGGAATACAACTGTAACGTTTATTTGACCTCAGTCACAAATCACTTCTCAGTATACCATCAACCGAGAGCTTGACGAATGACTACATTTTGATTGAGACAGAAAGGAGCTCAAATAACAGTTATAAAATATAATAAAACAATTTTAATATATTTTTAAACGTCATATTATCTGTAACTGCCACTTTTCATGTAATTAGTACAATAATAAAGTAAAATACCACTAAGGTTGACTGCAAAATAAAATAAAATGAGGTGACCCTTCTTTAAGTCACTTTCTACCAAAATGGTAACTAGGATCATCCATAAACCACGTAACTATTTTTCCTTCCTTTTATTTTTTTTTGTCATTTCTCCTCTCATGTAGCACCAAGTAGACATTTAGCCTAACCGCCCCCCTACCCACTCTCTAACACGTGTTACGTAACTTTTCACATCAATACTGAATGTCGTTATTTAATAGGGTAACTTTCGTGACATTAAAAGAGGGATTCAGAGTTAATACGACTGAGAATCATAAGCTACCAACAAGTATTCTATACTAACGTCTAAAACATGAACCACATTATTATTTTGCCAACATTAGAAAGTGCTACGTAACACTAATGTACCCACTCTTCCCTCCCATGTAACACCATGTAGACTCTAGAGCCCCCTACGTGGTTTATGGATGACCTCATATCTAGGTGCGTAGTGGATATATTTTACAACTGTCAGGGTCGAGATACATTGCGGTCACACTGGTATTATGTAAGTAGAACGGGAAATACCCAAAGTGTAACAACCTTCCTCTTCTGGTCTGGGGGGGTATTAAACTCCGACCTAATAGGATCAAAGGGTAAAGTACACCGGAACTGTCCTCACTGCACCCCCTGCTGATAAAGGCTATTGACAACCGACCTGATAGCCGAGAGGTAAGAGACGTTGGACCCGCCTTCCACCCGATCGTCGTTGACGTGAAACTTAGGAATCAAATTCCGGTATAGGTTGGGTTTTTTCATCCTCTTTATACCTACTATAATGTGGATGTGTTTATTCAAATTATTACCTCCGCTTCCCTATTCCATAGATTTCCATTTATAACCCCTGTGCTAAACGCCCGGAAAAAAAAACTCCAACTGATATAGAAGTATCTTAAAAAAAAAAATCACTCTTCCACTGTATAATGTGGTCCCTTAGGGTTGGATCGAAAGTGTATGAGGAAATTTATAGTAAATTCCACAAGTATTGCTTCCCAAAATATGTTTTCAGTTAAATATTAATGTTATATGTTTTAAATAAATGTTTATCTGCCACCTGGATGTAGTAGAGAATGGGGCAATGTGAGGGAAAGAAACCTAAAATACTGGTCAGTAAAACCTAGCCATCTGTATCTAGAGAATGGGGCAATGGAAGGGAAAGAAACCTAAAATACTGGTCAGTAAAACCTAGCCATCTGTATCTAGAGAATGGGGCGATGGAAGGTAAAGAAACCTAAAATACTGGTCAGTAAAACCTAGCCATCTGTATCTAGAGAATGGGGCAATGGAAGGGAAAGAAACATAAAATACTGGTCAGTAAAACCTAGCCATCTATCAGGGGTGTAGTGGAGCGGGAACGCCGTTCCGGCACTCTTTTTCATGGAAATATATTCAAAATAATTATTTATTTTAGTAAAGTTTTATACTATGCAATTCTAAGTTAACTAATTGATTCTATATCAATATTATGTTAAAACTTATGTTCATACAATAAATTCTGATGAAATTTACCGTGCTATATGAGAATTCTCGGAATTTTAGGGGAAGTGCTTTGCCCTAGTAACTATTAAAAAAATGTTCCAAATAGCTTCTAAAGGCATTTATGTTTGTGAAATTCTGTCGCCTACGGTGGTTGGGGGTCCAAAATTCCTCCCCCCCCTTCCCCGTTCAACTTTTGGGTGCAGGTGACAGGGCGTGCTCAAGACACATGACCCACGCATCCTCTTTAGAGTTTCTACTTGATTCAAGAGAGTATCTGGTTTGATTCCAGGCTAGGTACAAAATATAAAGTGACCTATTCCCGTTCACTAAATGCTAAACTAATGGTCAGGGGGCTGTGTGGGTCCTAAAACGATGTTACGAATACAAACAAAAGCGTCTCATACTCTGGCTGGTCGCGCACCAAACGGAAACATCTGGTTCACTCGAGAGTATTAAAAACAGCTGATGCGTTTGGCGAGGAAAATAGACTCTCCTAGTGTGTCTTTTTCAGGAAGCAGCTTGTACTAGCTCGTGTGAAGTAGTGAGTAGCGCTTGGTGCGTCTGTCCCACTCACGCATGCGATGTACGCACACACACACGCGCGCGCGTGGAGGCTGAGAACGTGTCTGGTGTCGTCATCGCGATACAAGAGGTCAAGTGGGCGAGGATCTCCCCCCCCCCCTCCTCTTTATATTAGGTCACTACTTAGCGGGCTCTTGTGGCCGAGGAGTATCTCTATATCCCCGCGAAAACTGCCCCCACGCACCTCACATTCGTTCATATCCAGAAAACGTTGCTTGGGTTGTTAGACTTATGTTTCGACCCCGGAGCTACTAAACTGTAATTGGACTGGGTAGATTTTGGATTCATCCATATATTGAAAAGAATATAAACTGCAGATTAATAATAGTAATAATAATATACTATTCGTAAATGCAGAGGGACTTGAACAAACTGACGCAAAGATTTATGGCGTTGTACAGAATATCGAAAGAAAGCTACCTTGAATAGTGTTCAATAATTGTTCATTCATGATTGAGTTTGTAAGTGAGGTAGCCCGGAGACTATTATGTTGGGTTTCCAGTGACGAATCACGGACACGTCGTAAAACGAGCAAAATAAGAGATAAAAACCCTCATCACTTTAACATAGCGTGAAATAATCTTATTGTGATTCGCACACACAAACAAGTGAACCATTTCGGTTCATCATCTGTGACCAGTTTTGAGTTCGGAATTATCACTTAACTAGTGTTGAAAATTATCTTATTTTAGGGGATTCGGAGAAAATCTTTTGACTTGGAAAGATTAAATGAAAATGGTATTTTTTTAAAAATAAAAATTGTTCATATTATTTTTCAATTTCCTACATTTCGGCCGCCCCTCCCCCTAAAACTAGCCGTCGCGCGCAATGCATTTGTTGCACTCTCGGTAAAGCCGGCCCCGGAAATAACGTATTGTCGATGGATATAAACAGATCTTATGACGTTGCCTACTTGGTACTCATTGAAGATATTTTGTGAATCAGGTTGCATCTTCTTAACTTGACGAACCTTAGCACTCACTTTTAGACAATGACATCTTTTTTTATTGGCATTTTCGGGGACATCTACTCTAAAGTCCCTGATGCGAGTTGGAAAACGGTCGTTACCATTTAAATAGTAAATAAAGCACCTTTTACTAAATTGGTTTTATATATGAAACAATTAATTATGACCCACTTTAGTGGCCGCATGGTCTAACGCGCTACTCTCGTGGTAGACTAGACTGCCTTTTACGGGGAGATCAAGGTTCGAATCTCGGGTTGGGTGTACTGAGGGTGGTTTTTTCCAAAATGGTTTTCCCACTTTACTCCCCACACTTCGTCTAAATATAACCTCCTTAATCCCTAAAAATCTTCAGACTAATTAGTGCATAAGCCCCGAACGGGTAGTAAGACGTGGTGCTTGGAAAAAAGTAAGTCTCCTATTCGTACACGCAACTGTTGTAATGTTTACAGGGACTATTTTCCTGTCTGCTATGGATCCTTGCTTTCAGCCTCTCCTCGATAGTTAATTGGCAGATACGTGTACACATCGCCGTGCGTGCGCGGTGAAATAAATAAATGTTGGAAGTCGAACCAACGGAACGAATTGTGCATTCATTATCTCAGGGCCGTAACCTGGCATTTGTTTTGAGGGGGTGGGAGGGGGGTTTCCTACTGGTAGCGGCTCACGGTAAAAAATCTCCAACTGGAGATGGAATTGTTTTAACATTGAATCCTTCTTGAAATGAAATAAAATGAATAGAGATAGTGTAAAACCATTTAGGAAAATAAAACAACCCTTATTACACCCGATTGGGGCTCGAACCTTGTTCTTTCTTAAATCATCAATCGTCAGTGTAATTTATTTCAAGAGTAATATCTCAATACGTTACTTGCCTAGGAAATTAATGAAGAATACAATATTACATGATTAATAATATATAATCAGTAAAGAACTCTTGGGGGTGGTGGTTACAGTAAAGAGTGGTTAAACCCCTAAAAAAAAATAACTTGGTCCGGACCAAGGAGAGTATCACTTTGTTAGGTTGGTATATCGAAAGTAAAAGCCTTTCATATGCGTTGGGACCCCTTTTAACGATTTGTAATTCATCGACGAAAGTAGTAAGTTTATTCACCTACTTAACATTTTACTTAGTTTTATGTTAATTTCCATTTTTCATTAATCAAAGGATGTTGAAAAAAATGCCTTCATCCCTGGTGGGGATCGAACCCACGACCTTTGGATTAGAAGTCCAACGCGCTATCCTCTGCGCCACAGGGACTTGTATTATTTAGTTAACCAAATTAGTTACATCACTCATTTGAACTGTCTTATAATAAATTTGATAGAAATGTTTCAAATAAAAAAAAATCATTATTACACATCTGTGGAAATTCTCATAGATTACAAATTCAGAAAACATGCCGAACCTATATTACAAACAGAGAAAAATTAAGTCATGACAAACATTACATCATTATCTCTCTCTTTCTCTTTCATATATATAATGTTTAAGTGTAGATAGAGGGACGAAGCAACTATATGAAGGTAGAGTGTATGGATCAAAAGGAAGGGGTAGGCCATATAAGACGTTGCTAAATGTTGTACACGAATGTGTGTAAAAGAGAAACATTTGAAGAGTTTTTAGAATATTTAAGCTATATGCACAGTTTCTTGCCTACCCCGTAAGGGGATACTGGGATTATGTAAAGTCTGTTCAGCGTAGTAATTGTTTTCTGAAAGACCTTTTTCCTTACCAGAACTCTATTAAATAGTAGGATATTGGTAGGAAAAAAGACCTTTCAGAGAGTAATCCCTACCGTGAATGGAATATATGTATGTAATGTATGTGTATGTATTTAATGTATGTGTATGTGTATGTATACATTATTTACAGTCAAGTTAGAAATTAGTTTAAAGTTATTTTAATAATTAATTAAATACACACTGGCATACCAAACTAGATATTGTTTCCCTTTGGTTTAAATATTATTGCGCGAGATATTAATTAATAGTACCTCCATAGCTGGGGTGCTTGGTTTACTAATTTTATGCTTCCTAATATATTTTTTTAATCTTTTTAATTTTATTTTTCGGCAGACCGTACACGCTTACACTTTCGTCTTTGAAGATATCGTCCCAAATGTTACCTCCCCTCAACATGCGTGCGTTGTGGACAATCCAACACTTAACCTCGCTCGTTGATCCTTATTTGTTTGGATTGGTTCACTTTCAAGAACGACCGCTAGGGGAGCTCGAAATTTCTTTTATATATATATATATATATATATATATGACATCCCAGCAGTCGGCATATTAGAGCTATTTTTATATTTATACTCCTCTTTTAAGGGCGTTTCTTGGTCTTAAAATAGATCTTGATAAATATATGAATAATTCATCAAACTTATCAACAGTTAATTAGTGCAGAAGTTCTTGTAAATGTGAGTAATGTCTACAGAATTTGTTTATTTTTCTACTTTAAGAAAGTTCTGACCATTTAAAAAGTTTAAAATTTTTAGTGTTTAAAAAAAATTGTGCTACCTTATAAAACAAACCTTCACTATCTTAAAATTTTATTTTGGGGTCCTATAAAAAACATGACTTTATTTGTAAGAGGAAGGATACATCTAGGTTTCCAACCTTTTGCTTTAATCATAGAAATACAAATTTTCAACGTAAAGCGTCGTTGATTTTTTTTTTTAAGTTTTATAAATTAAAAATTTTAAAACATTTTAAATTGTTCCGAAACCTTCTCATGATTTTCGCCCACGTTTTGTTGTCCTCAAATAATACGGGATACGTCTACAACTAGTCTCAGGGCTCTACCACGTAACAACGGAGCAAAATTTGGGGCCATTTTCTTTCTTTTTTTTCATTCTATAGTATTGCCAAAAGAAGTCTGTAGAATTAATAAACGTATTGCAAAGCCATTGTCGTTTTAATAAAAAAAAACTTCATGTCAAAATATAATCATCAATACAATATTTAAATATGCAGCCATTATAATGTTAATTTGATGGAATTTTCATTACGAATTTTTAGGAATTTTCATTCCGAATAATGTGTCTATTAGCCAGTGCACGGCGGGTTGGAGTGAGAAGGTTATCTATTGACCACGTGATAACAAAAGTGACGACAGTGTTTCCCCAATAGTAAGCTTACATCCCCCCTCAGAGATGATATTCAGTGTAGTGACACTTTAACCAACTTTAGTGTTCGTAGGGGTACAGAGAAAGTAAAAAAAAAAAAAAAGAGCTTATCTTCTTAGTATTTAATGCTTATGACGGCTTTTCATAGAAATATGTACGCGAACAAATACAATTTTAATAATCGAGCTACTTAATCCCAAGAAACAAACACAAAACTAATTATATTAGAATGATTAACTAAAACATAAATCGATGGCGGGTTTTATTATTATTGTAACTCACGGTTGGAAAGTATAAATACCGTAACTTCTCTATATATTTAAAATAGTTTCATTTAATAGTTGATGTACAATTAAATTATGTTTAGTATCGTGTTGTATAATATTTACTAATAAATATAAAAATTTAAAGTTCAACTGATTTGTGCAATTAACTTCTTTTTTTTTTTTGTCTTTCCTAATTTTTGCCAAAAG
>CABFWO010005464.1:0-47487 GCA_902155825.1 Timema genevievae | reverse complement strand
AATCTCCAGTCCTACATAACCTAATTTAATATTTTGTGCTGTTAAATTCCTAGCTCCGGTTTAACGTGGGATTGTAGCGAGCAAAGGGCAGAGGTTTGTTTTTACAGTTTTTATAACAAAACATTTTAGTGGCTAAAGAAATAAAATATTTCTTCAGTAGGAACCGAATTTTCTTCACATGATGACCTCAAAAGTTCTTGAATAGTTTATCAAAGGTGTCCTGGAATTTTAAGAAAGCGTTTCTCTTAATTTAAAAGGTTTTTTTACTGTAATGGCGCTATCCTTTTTACAGATATTCAACAACTCTTGAGGTCACTATGAAAAGAAAATTAAACTCTATATTTCTACTGGATATTTTTTATTAATTTTGGCCAAAAACACTGCTTTTTATTGCGTTCCCAATACTCCCACCTTCAGTCGCCATTCTCGCAATATACTATTTCCACGAGGAAGGAATGATTTAGGGCTCTAATCCCGGCTGAATGTTCTTATGGTAGTTTTTATTCATGCCGAAATCACGATTAAATCAACGTTCACTTAACGGACACGTAACGTAACAATTCCCCTCGTGTTTTTAAATGGAAGCCATCACGATGCAGTTAACGTAACGTAACCTAATGTGAGAGTTGTCCAGAGGAGAGACTTTCCAGTCACGTGAAAGTTAAGTGAAGGAAGGATACTGAGAGCCGTGTCTGAAAACGGCTTGCATAATTCCTCTAAATGTTTCGTGCTCGAAGAGTGTCTTCTTTCCCTGCCTCAGCAACGCTGTCTAGGGTCTAGGCAAACCGTTTTGTTTATACGCGGCTGATTGCACACTAGCTTTTCGCTAGGACTCTGGGGTTCAACTCCATCTTATGATGATACTTTTTATTTTATTCATTTATCTATTTGAGGTATTTAACGTGCACTTTCTGAACCAATTGAGTTTATCAGCACACGAGAATATCTATAAGCGAGCTAGAAAGGGCCTTCCAATTTTACCAGGAAAAGTATTTTAACTAATTTTCCAGGGTTATTTTACATACCACAATCGACATGGGACCAACGAATTTACTTCCCCTCTGAAGGAAGTTGTGCTACGGATTTTTTTATCACTCAAGAAAAATCTGCCGAACTCGGCTGGGTTTGAACACACGAACATCGGTTCCTGAGGCGAGCACTTTACTGTCGACTTGTGGCGATACTGATCATTGAACTAATTACCGGGTTCTCGAATAGGAATGTCGTGTTTGCCTCTAGTAGGAGCATGAGTGGATCAACGAGTAACCTGGACCAAGGGAGTGGCGTGTTGTGCGCTGGACTTGGGATATTTTGATGTCTTTGTTTACCTTG
The DNA here is from genome assembly GCA_902155825.1 of Timema genevievae. Lineage (NCBI taxonomy): Eukaryota > Metazoa > Arthropoda > Insecta > Phasmatodea > Timematidae > Timema > Timema genevievae. The sequence continues at coordinate 46,155 of CABFWO010005464.1, read as the reverse complement.
ATATAATTATTTCTTGATAAAATATCCTAATGTTGCTGATATTTGGTGACTATTATTATCAGTCTGTTGGAGGGCACGTGGAGGAGTAATGTTGAGGCTTGAGTTAGACCATTGTTTGTACCCAGATCAAACAGGACTAAAATCCACGAAGTGATTAAATAAATCTAAATTCAAACTTATGATTAATTTATTCACCGCCCTCAACCAACATATAGTTTTAAGACCTTAGCGGAAATTATGACCATATCGGAGTCTAAGACCTTAGAAGGTAGAGCTGATCTCAATGGGTGGGGCAAATATCCACACCAAGTGGAAGAGCCCTCGGGTAGAAGAGTGTCCAAATTTGGTGAAGGGAATGAGCTTCAGAAGGTATCACGTAGAAGGGCTAATGTGAGGCTCCAGAGTAGGCCTACACGTGTTTATACCAGTTATTCGGTGACCTGGCGGTCTAGGGGTAAGGTGTCAGACTTCTGTGCTGGGGGTCCGGGGTTCAATCCTCGGCACAGATTTATCTGATTGCCAAACCCTTCCTTCACCTCTGACAAGACGTGTATTAATCACAACTTGTGAATGTGAGGAATGCCAGGACTCCACCGTGGTTCGGATCCCACGTTAAACTGTAGGTCCTACATTTCATCTCATAATAACCCTACCATTACACATTAGCGTAAGTGCGTATAACCCGAACGGGTAGTAAGACACGGTGCTAATAAACATAATAATAATAATAGTGATAATATACCAGCGTTGTGTTACGAGCAACATTGACACTGTTATTTAGTAATTCATTTGCTTGAGGATTTGGTATGCAGAAGACTTATTCGGTGTAGCTATAACTTATCTACGGTAGGAGTGTAGGTGACATCAGAAGGTTCTTTGTTGTAACTATTGGCTGAAGGTAGCTAATGTAAACCTATTCGGAAATAATTTTTATTTTCTTAGTAAAACTATACTATCGATAAAAAGTTTTATCAAACGATTCTAATAATATTTACAGCCGATGTTTTCAATAAATAACCTTTTGCTAGCTGTCACCTACCTATACTCCCATTTTAGATGAGTTATTTAACTGTCTGTGTCTGACTCTAGTTACGTTACAAACTTGTTTCTTTACGTTAAGTGAACGTTTAATTGATCTCGATCACGGCATAACTAGTTTCCAACTCCCTCTTCCCAAATGGAGGTTACATTTTGTGATAGTTATAATTTCTTCATACCTATCTCATTAAAAAGAGCATATTATATGTTAAAAAACCAAACCGGTAGAAAAAAGTGTTATTATATTTTTTAAATCAAATTTTAATAAGGCCACTGGCGAAAATTTTAAGATAATTAAGGCGATTTTAGTGGCTTATAAGAAGGGACCGAATTTTGCCTATTTGCCTTTTCTTTTCCTTGATTGTAAAACAGGCAGTTGAGATATGTATCCATTTCATGTTACTACGAGTGAGATATGTTAATTTTATTGTGCCTATAATTGTCTATTCTATTGGTTTTGGTCTATTTTATGAATAAGCGGCAGAACGCGCCTATTTCAGGTTTCGCCTCTCTATTTTTCATATATTATGGATTTTTTGCTTATTTTTTTCTTAGAAATTGTAAGTTGCGGCATACTTGTTTGTAGTATGTTTGAAAATCGACACGTGTCAAATTACTTCTAATGAACGTAGATTGGGTAAAGGACAATGGGAGCAAAGGTTAGACTTCTTGAGAGGAAACAGCATGCCGTTGTAGGAGAAAAGTTTAACTTGTTCAAAAACCGTAAATTTTAAATTTTGTCCCTTGATATTGTGTGAAGTATAAATCAGTTTTTCAAATTATCAAGAAACTTATCTAAAAATATAACCCATTTCATTACTGAGAATATAGAAAATTATCTAGGGATTAACGACATGTGACCCGATTCACTGGTCGAATAGATTAAGGTGTCACTCTCGCATTATACTGGACTGACGTTGAAGGGAAGATCAGGTTTCGAATCTTGGTCAAGTGTACTTGATGGGTTTTCTACTGACTGGTTTTTAACTCTCCCTCCACTCAAATGCAGATATACTACCTCTAAATTCCACCTACCTAACCCCTAAAAAACTGAGTAATTAGTGAAACATACGTAAAACCCGAACGACTATTGAGACGTGGTGCTAAAAAAAAACAGCTATCTGAATTCGCTGTAGATAGTAAAATGGAAGGTAGTAAAATCAATTTTTTCACTACCTAGTGTGTGATTCTATTTTACCTAAGTTCCTATTCTGGTGTTTAGATCCCATATTTGTACTCTTATTTGCGTTTCTATTTTGAACATTTTTGATACTTAAGAATCCGCTCCTTACTTATAAGCCTTTGATTATAGATATTTCTATTCCATCTTAATACTTATAGAATTATTGCATACAATTAATTTTAAATTAGCAAGCACTCTTGGGCTCTAGTAATTGAGAGATTCGTGAGTCAATTTAGTTTTTAATTTATTTTCATGGCTTGCAGACTTTAATAATCAAAAGCGTGCAAGGATGACGTAAGCCTTAACAATCGTTACTGTCAACTGTTTCACGTTAGAAGTTGCGCACGTGTATCAGGTAATTTTTGTAAAACAGAGATTGTTTTGCCAACTAGCACAAAACAATGTATTGACATAAAAAGTAGCTCAGAGTAAAATACCCCTCTTTTGGTGGTATATAACAGTGGGTCTTAGACCTCTTCGAGAAGAGGGTGGCCTGGAATGACAACAGTTGTATTAAGGGGCTTACTTTGAAGTTCTTTACATACTTAGCTGCCAAGTTACAGTGATTTGTGAGAATATCCTACAACTTGAGTCCCTGTTCAGTATGGAGAAGGGAGCACCCCAAACCATCTTGAAAGTTATATAATAACCACTCATAGTCGAGCAGCCGTGTGTTCTACACTAGTCAAAGCTATAACAACGAAGATAGGTCAGAGCGCAGAACAGCTGAGTAGAAACGTTGACAGAATGATGATCTTATGTCTAAACTCTTTCAACCTGTTGTAGAAACCTACATCACATCTATACACTCTTATAGTAACTAATCCATTTCAATAAACAAGATCAAAATGAACCCCACAATTATTTGCCTCTGTCTAACCCATCCCAATAAGCCATCCTGACAAGTAGGCCCGTGGGTTGGAGGAGTAGTTACATGATTTTATTTTTACTTTTATATAAATAAGGGTGGCGCGCATATGAAGGGGGGAAATAAAAGGGGAAATACCTCACGTTCCATAACTACTACACTACTTGCACACGCCACTGAGCTGACCAAATCAGCCTCACACTTGTCGATTCACATAAAAATTCAGAATTTCCATTATCATAAGAAACAACGAGGTGTGAAGATATGCCAATTCAAATAGGCGGTGCCCTTAAGTTATAGAACAGTTTTTTATCCCCGCGTCTTAATACCTGTTCAGGTTGTACGTATATATTAAAATTATTCTAATGGGGTAGTGATGAGGAAGGAAGAATTTTAGAGATAATCTACCCACATATGAGTGAAAATATAGTGAGAAACTATTTTAGGAAAAATCATCATCAATAGACCCAACCGGGATTCTAGCCTGGATTTCCCCGTCATCAAAAAGCCAGTCTAACATGGTAGCGACGCCTTAAACCATTCAGCCACTGAAGCGGGTTATGGAACATTTCTTCCTTACTATTGCTCTATTATATATATATATATATCATTTATAAATAACGATCCTTCATTAGCTCTTTATTTAACAGTGTGGTAAGAGAACCAACTCATCATAAACCTCCTGTGAACCTAAAGGGACGACCATTCCAAATGCCTCACGTACTTGAAATCCTCACATTCCTCCGTTATTTCTTCTTTCGCCAAGTAGAGCTGTCTTGCGGTGGAACCGCAAACCTCTCGTTCAATAAAATAGAGATGTAAAGTCTTGGCATGTAGTTCATTAAATTTTAGTGCCACTTTTAAAATTGTCATCGTTTACCTAAGTCATAATTAATTAATTTCCTTAAACTACTACGTAAAAACAAAGATAACCTTAACACTCATTTGGCCTAAGTGACGATTAAAATAGTGATTCAAAGTGAATGGGCTAGTTCCATTTTTTATTAAAAGTTTAGTTACCTAAATTTTAATCAAGAGCTTTCTAACACCTAATGATATAGATATGATGGCTATTTGTATACCTGTTAAGTATTCCATTAACATCCTTATGAAGGCATAAATTTATGAGGGGAAAGTCAAAGGGGCTTCCCTGTGCCACTTAGAAAATTAATAAAGCATATTAAATAATTTGTGTGTGCTAAGCTTTGAAATATCGAAGCTAAAGGTCAAATCTCCTTATATTTGACTTAGATACACACAATAACTTTCACATCCTTGAAACATTTTGAAGGAAGAAGAAACCTTTGATATTTTATAAACAGATTTGAAATATCTCATTGAATATGACATATTATACCAAAACAAATTTAAAAGAGCATTTTTGATACAGAAGTCTTACGTAGCTTCTTCGGACTTTACTGTATTATTCATATTGGCTGATATGGTGACTGCACAAGGTGAAACATGAGAACAAATGTACCCACTATGGTGGCCGCATGGTCTAAGACACTACTCCCGCTGTAGAGTAGACTGCCGATAGCGGGAAGATAAAGGTTTGAATCTCGTCAGGGTGTACAGAGTTTTTTTCCCGAAATGGTGTTTAACTCTCCCTCCACGCAAATACTGGGACACTTCATCTAAATATAACCTTCCTAATCTTTAAAACCATTAACATAATTGGTGCATAAGCGTATAGCTTGAACGGGTAGTAATACGAGCGCTAAAAAAATGCACCTAGTTTAATTTTAAGAAAATAATCTTAGACTTCAGCTTCAAATATGCTTCGCGTGTTCTAAGTTTCACTTTGACATAGCTTCGCATTTAAAAAGTGATATAAGTAAACAATAAGTTATAATTACTCTATATTCTAAAGCCGGGTATTTGCATTTAAGCCTCACTAACATAATATATTATTATTATTATTATTATTAGGTGTTCTCTCTTACGACAGATCCATTCCTCTTGTCAGTTAACTTAGACCGCAAATGCACCCTGTCCTCTGCCTCTTCCTTGAGGTCCCAGAATTTTCTCCTTCAAGTCATCCAATATTTGAATCCTCCTCTTTGCTAATCTCCTCTTTCCCTCAACTTTTCCTTCTATTAAGTCGTGAAGAGGACAGTTCCTTCTAAGGGTGTGTACAATCCAGTTTGATTTGTATCGAAGAATAACATTCAAAATTGTTTTCTTGTCACCCACTCCTCTTAGGACTTCATTTGTCCCCCTGTCGGTCCACCTGATCTTCTCAAACCTTCTCCAGCACCACATTTCATTTTACATAAACAACCCTAAACAACTAAAAACATCCGATTTTGCATTCATTACTATATTTTATGATAAAACATCTGGTAAAATTTGTTTTAAAAAAATACTAAAATTGTTGTAGAGATGGAATGTTCGAATTCCTCAAATTATCTGATATTCTATTGATTTGAGATTCGCAAAAAATCTTTAAAAGATAACTCGTATACGATAATGAAGGCCTTGACTTGGAATCACGAATTTTAAACAATATTTAAAAATTCAAATTTAAACATTTTGACTAGACTAGAATTGTACATTTTTAAATATTCAAGGATTCGAATTAGAATTTAAGATTAAAAAACTCAAGAGTCTGTTTCGATTAATATAAAATTCGACCCATCTCTAGATAAGATACCCATAAAATACTATTTTGTTAATATTCGATGATTGAGTCATATATGACATATATTAAATTGAGTTAAATAAATACCTAAAAAGTATTACAATAATTACCTGTCTGTGAAAACGATGAGTTTATTTCCTAATACAAAGATGGTTCAGTCAGATAAGTTTCTATTTTTGTGAAATTTGTTAGTGCCAGCAGATTCCTGTAGTTTGGATTGCCGTCATTTCTAAGAAACCATGTCTCCACAGATATATATAAATGCAAACACTAGACTACAGTAGTTTTTATGGATTTAATAGTAAAGCATAACATTCATCTTCTGCATTCAACTAGAACTCAACCAAGTCAGAGAAAATGAATAATTTATTCAAAGATAGAGTAGAATTTTTTTTATTCGAATTCCAAGGGATATTTAAAAAAATTCGAGATATCCAAAATTCAAATTTACCATTTTTATGAGTATCTGGGAATTTGGTATACAGTAAATCAGTAATCTCATATATGCTACATATAAACACACACACATGTTAATTAGGCTATATAATACATACATAAAAAAACACTCAAAATATAAAAACTTGGAAATATTAACATACGAAAATTGCAGACTTATATCAGTCACGTGATCGTTACGTGATTGCATTGTCACACAAAATCTACGAAATCTGAGCTCAACACATCCCTTATGCTCACCAAAGGTACAGAATTTCCCGTTTTCTTTTTTACTATGGGTCAATAACTTTAACTTTATATTACACTCTTGGCATATAAGTGTGATTTGATAAAGATTTTTAAGTTAGGTTTGAAATGAGTAAAAACTAGAAAAAAAAATTAACAATGAATAGGCTTCGGATTGTCAAAATATTTCCTTCAAAAATTCGAATTAAGTTATATTTTTTTTACCATTAATTTAAATATGAATTTCATGGAGATTCGTGGTGGGTTCAAACGATCCAATTTTTTGAATTAAGCCATGTAGAATTAGCCAGTTGTACTGTATAAGCATTTTGCTCTTCATATGAAACCTCCTCATACCTCACCACTAGAGCGCTCCACAGTTTGAGAAACTCTATAATATACAGCAATAATTCTTAGCCCTTTTAGAGCCACGAGCCAAGTTTTTTAGCGCTAACCTCTCACGACCAACCTAGCTGAATATTAGAGGCAGGAGAGCGGAAATTTGTATTAATTTTTTAAAACGTATTATCTACACGCAGAGGAGGAACTGTCTTTTGCACGACATCATGGAAGGAAAGGTTGATTGAAAAAGGAGCTTAGGAAGAAGGAGGACTCAAATATTGGATGACTTGAAGGAAAGAAGAAGATTTGGGGAGCTCAAAGAGGAGGTAGAGGACAGGGTTCATTGGCGGTTTAAGTTCACTGAATAATGTAATGGACATGTCGTAAGACAGAACAAATAATAATTATAGTAATTATATATGTATAATTTGATAAGACAATTTTCTGTAATTGAAATTACAAAACGGCTGAACCAATTTTGACAAACGAACACTGATTCCATTGGTTATCAGTATATGGTGTCAGAAGAAATAATATCTTCTAACGAAAACCAGAATTTCCTATCGAATTTCCAAATTTTCTGCTGTGTACATAGTCGCTCATTTTTACAAGCATTCTCTGTTTACTTCAGCATGGAAACCCTTATTTGTGTTTACCTCTAAATAATTTATTCCTCTTAATATTTATCTAATTTGCTAAGAAGTTAAATAGTATGTCCCAACCTCACACAATGGTTAGAGTTTGGATAGAAATAACTAGAGGGCTGAGAGAGGGATCGTTTTAAATTTCTCGTCGTGGATTTCGTGGTGTGAACGGGGAAAATATACTTTGTGATTGAAACTAAACAGTGAAATCTCAAAATTTCTAGAAAGTTGATAGCTTTTGATGAATAAACCTTTGACTACAAAGTCGAGCTAGGCCTCATTCTATTGAATTATTTCCCCATACATTTTTACTTTCTCTCGACACCTCTGAGAGAAAGTGTGATCGTTAAAAAAATCGAATTCGAGATTTTGAAATAATAAAAGATGTTTTCGCAATGCGATCTGTCTGTGTCTGTACATTGGGCTAGAGCCGAAACTATTTCACAGATTGCGCTGAAACTTGGTATCTGGGGTTTTCATAAGGTCCCTCAAGGGGTTTTGGGAAATAGATATATAACCCTAAATCTAAGGGTAGTTTACTGAATGGCATAAAAGAAAATACGATTTTCTCGAAACTCGCTTTAACGATTTTGATTAAATTTCATAACTAGAGACTGTTTATTATTATAAACAAGATGTGTATTCTCTTTTTTTTTATGAAATTGAATTTGAGGGTACTTTACATAACGGATATTTTCCAATTAAATCATTTATCCGCAACTATTTGATATGTGAAATAACTTATTATTGTTAAGTTGTATTTATGTTTAAGTTAAAAATATTTTATTTGAAATGTTATATTTTTATAAAACCAGTAGTTTCTGAGCTTTAACTCTGACCTTAGGATGATGCCGTCGTAGCATCGAAACCTGTCGAAGCTCTAAAAACGTTGCAGGGATTGCAGCAGTATCCAAGGAACAGGGAATTACAGATAAGGAAGGAATTCAATTTTTACATATTTTCTTTCAGTCTTTATATTTTCTAAATTCTTACAACTAATTCTGTTTAATTCCAAATATAATAGAAGACACGTAGTATATGCATGATTACAGCATCCTATCATAACATTGTTTTAATGCAATTTGACTCAAAAGTCCACCATTTTTAATATGTATTAAACTTTTTAGATGTTTGTTATAATCTCAATGATTGTATCATATTTGTCATTACAGTAAAACCTTGGATTGCGAGCATAATTTGTTTCGTAAACGTGTTCGTAATACAAAGCACTCGTATATCAAAGTGAATTTCCCCCATAAGAAATAATGGAAACGCAGATGATTCGTCCCACAACCCAAAAATATTTAACCTAAAAATGATTAATACCTTTTTTATTTCCGTTATTTAAATGTAACTGTACTGTAATCAAATTTATTAATTAAATTTAATGGTGGCTGGTGTGAGGTGGATGAGAGAGATGAGAGGAGGAGGTGTGTTATTGTTTAGGACGACTTTCACTGTCACTAACGGAATCACTGCTATATGTTGGCTCACTGGAATATTTTTATTTTTGTACGACTTTAACAAAGAACCTATCCAATGACACTGCTCGGCAGACAAAGCGTAACCGTAGTACTACTCGTATTGCAAGATATCGCTCGTTTATCAAGTTAAAATTTATTGAAAATGTTTGCTCGTCTTACAAAACACTCGCAGACCAAGTTACTCGCAATCCAAGGTTTTACTGTATAAGATATTATAATTTGTAATTATTATTACCAATCTTTTCATGTAGTAATCAAATTATAGTGCCTATATTATTATATTACATCATATATCTATGTTTTTCATGCTAAATTAACACAATTTGTACAGCTTAACAAAAAATTGAATTCTATTACAAATAAAATACAAGCAAATATATATATACTTTTTAATTCAGGACTTAGAAAATGAATTTAATTCTTATGCTCTTTGGTGGAAAAAGATAATTTCTCATTTCTCAATTTTTCTGTAACAGTGTTCCTAGTTTCTAGTGCCATAGAGTAAGTAAAAGCTTATATTATTTCATTTATGATCTTTGGTGTAGTGTTTCTACGACAATGTATACTTATTATTCCGTTTTACAAATATTTCGGATTTTTAGTAAATGTATATTTTAAGATAAATGCGGGGGAATGTCTATGCGATGTACCGCACCATTAATTTTGAATACATTTTAGCAGAATAGTCTGCAGCCATCACTGCAATGATCCTCTAGTTCAGGGCTTTCCAGCTTAAAAGTGCCCGAGGGCCGCAAATGAATCCACGATTCTAGTGGCAGGCTTCATAATAATCGGCTAGGGAGTAGAAGAAAATAGGACTCAACGCGGATAGACAAGTTGTTAATAAAATAGATAGCAATTTATTACGTTTATTACTGAATTAACATCGGATAGAGGTTTCATGGATTTTTCTCAAAAAAGTCAAAACTTTCTGTTTCTCTGCTAAAAATATCAATTTTACCACAGTAGATTACTTTTCCAAGAAACTTCGCTGGTCAAAAAAAAAAAAAGGCCCGTGGGCCACCAGTTGGAAGCTACTGCTCTAGTTCACTATAATTTGATAAAAAGAAAATATACATACATATATATAAATATAAAATTGAGGGTGTTCAAAGGATACTTTTTTCCGTTTTCTGTTGATTATGTCATTGAAGTCCATATCAATGGGAGTCATTTATAGGCGCCAGATGTTCGATGATTGCAGCTTGTTTTGAAATTAGGTATTAATTCCCAACATACTTACCATAGTCGAAAATCCAACTTCACAAATGTAGGAAGATGTGAAAGAGGCAAGCACCTTCAAACAGAGGCGTCACGCTGGGGAGGGAGGGGGGAGTAGGTAGGAGGGGTGTCACCCCCTTAAATGTTGGGAAAAAGCTTTAAGGGCCTTGGCCCTGTCGACTGAAAGTCTAAAACCTATTTTGTGGGATGATGGGTGGGAAGGAAAAGGAGTGGCGTGGCTTCACAACCGACCAAAATATCCTTCCACGCCAACAAGAACAGTTGGATCACAGAAACCGTAGATGGTGCTAGTTACCGAACAGGTCTTGCGGAAAAATCATACGTTTGGAAATATCAGTTTTCTCGAGAACGAGTGAAATTGTTATGTTAATATTTACAACACCCCTTCTATGATAATGTATCGATGTTTATTAATTGTTACATTTTCTTATTTTTTGTTATGAAGCCAGTGGTTTTCTATTAAAAAATGTCAATTTTATCGATATTTGATCACTGTTAAAATTATAGAGGAGGTGTGTATATAAAAAGTATAACCTAACCAACATGCTTCTATTCTTGAACAAACCGTTTCCGAAAAGCAAATTGCAAAACAATAAAAAAAATTGAAGATAACCGTTTGTTCCCATGGCTCTGCATTTCCACGCCAAATGAAAAGGGCCGAGCGCCTTAAGGTTGGGAATTTTGTGGAGAATCGTTATCTTGATTTGGGAAAAGTATTGAATTATTGTGTACCATATTACTTTCAAATATGAAAGTTTTTTTTTTTTTTTACCAGAGGCTTGTACATACACATTTTAAACGTCTCAACTGTCGATCCCTACTGTTCAAAAGTTCCCAACTTCATAACTCATCAAACATTGAAAGGAAATACCTTCTGTAGTAGATTGTATAGAAGGTTTAGTCAAACAAGACGAGTAATAGCACCGTTGTCACTACCAACTTGTTTTTTCACATACCTTCCAGGGTTCTTTTACATTCCGAAATTGACATGGGACCGACGCGGCTTTCTTTCCCTCCAAAAGGAAGTTGTGCTACGGATTTTTATATCTCAAGAAAAATCCGTCGACCCCGACAGGGTTTGAGCCCACGATCATCGGGTTCTGGGGCGAGCACTTTACCCCAAAACCACTGAGGTCAACTATAGACCTATACTATTTCCAATATGTACTACCACAAGTATTAAGGTGACCTGCTGACCACCACTTTGCCCGATAAGGCAAGCGATAAAAAGGGTATATTGCCTCACTCCTATGACCCCTACCCTCCCTCTCCTCTCAGTAAAAGAACAGCCCAAACTCTCCTTCTCTGCACCATTCAACTGTAAGAGATCCCCGACTTTATTCCATTTAGGAAGGGCAGATTACGTCACTACCTTCTTGCTCTTTCTCTACCGCAGGAATCGTGGAATGCCAATATCCTCTCCAGACTCTTTCCACCCTTCTCGCTTCAGAGCCCCGGTCCAACAAACAGATCCACATTTCCGTTCCAGATAGGAAAAAAAAAAACAGAGTAAAAAAACAACAACGTATAACCGAGAGGACAAAGCCAATATAAGACAATAAAGTGTTAAACCCTCTATTGACAACAATATTAGAAAACAATTTGTGATGGAGTATTAGGATTTTGGTAGAAGGGAACTTACAGGAATATTAACATATTTGGCTTTTATTAGGTATGTGGTATCGAAAGAAAAGTATCGATACTGTACTTATTAAAAGAGTTGGAAGAAAAATATCGATACTTTTCTAGTATCGAAAGAAAAGTATCGATAAAGGTAAGTATCAGTATCTACATTTTAATCTGGATTTTTTATCTAGAACCAAATAATAATTTCAACTGTTGCATCATAATAATTATATTTTAATATTTATTTAAACACTGAAAATTATACTGGTATAACCATATTATAGTATACTTAGGTATATTGCATCTATGTTGTGTATGTTGGAAATTGAAATATATGATAGATAGTATTGTATGATGAATATTATAAAAAGTTTTACCATAACAGCTTTCAAAATGTCTATGAAAGTGTAGCCGATGGAAAGTTATTTAATAGATAAATATGATTAGTAATATATTTTTTCAAACTATTTTGTACCCTTCTTTAACCATTGTAAACATTTAATCTCAACATGAGTGAACATAACAAAAAAGTTGTTTCTTTCGATACCGATCCGATACCGGAGTGTGAGTACTAATATCAGTAAAAGCATTGGAAAAAAGTATCGAGTATAAAAATACTAGTATCGAATATTATTGAAGTATCAATACTTTTTTCACATCCCTAGCTGTTATAAACAGTGTTAAAATGTTATTTTACTGCTAGTAGTTTTGTGAACAGTAGAACTGGCTCACTCCATGCTTTTATATCGTCACTACGTCTTATATTTGGATTTCCAGTTGAATCATCTTCTATAACTTCTCCTTGGATTTAAAGTTGATATTTCTCCTTGGTGATCAAGTTATACAGAAAACCAATCAATACTATTACATAGTCAATAGTACATTATATTCATATATGTAAAGCATAAAGTCAGTATGTGTGTCGAGAAAAAGATTAACCGCTTCTAGATGGGCTTAAAAACTGAAAATTGGCAGAATGGTAGAGGGATTGATTCATATAACCAAAAAAGTATAAAAATGGGAAATTTTAAAGTGAGACCCTGGGAACTAGGGCGTATTTGAGGTATAGCCTAACCATATAAAATCTATAAGAGACGCTATATAATTTAAATTTGGCAGGCAGGTAGAGAGGTACCACTCTAAATACTCAAAGAGGTCATAACATTTTAGATCTAAAAGTCGGAGCTGGTGAAATGGAGGAAGGGGGACTCAAAACTTTCAAAATTAACAGAAAAAGCAATGTAAAAGGTGCTATAAAATTTAAACTTGGCAGGAAGTTTAAAGGACTATCCTAAATCATCAAAAGAATCTGATAATTTCATATTTCAAAATGAGACTCTGGAAAAATGGGGTAAGAGAGGGGGATATTATCATTTCTAAGAATTTGGGGGTGTTGGTGGGTCTAAATATTGAGAAAGTCTGCTAGTGAAGGTAAATAATTGCAATTTGGTAAACAGGTAAATAAATAAACAGGTCTTAAAATTTGTGATTTCAAAGTTGAGGTTGGTGAAATGAGAAGGTGGATTCAAAACTTTCAAAATTAACAGAACTTAACAACTTAAAGCCCTTGGCCCTGTCGAGTGCAAGTCTAAAACTTATTTTGTGGGATGGTGGGTGGGAGGGTGAAAGGCGTGGCGTGGCTTCACAACCGACCAAAGTATCCTTCCGCGCCAACAAGAAGTGATGGATCACGGAAAGAGTAGATGAGGCAAGCTACCGGACAGGTGTCACGGAAAAATCATACGTTTGGAAATATCAGTTTTCTCGAGAATGAGTGAAATTTTTATGCTAATATTTTCAACGCCCCTTTTAAGATAATGTATTAATTGTTACATTTTCTTATTTTTTGTTTTGAAGCGGGCGGTTTTCTATTGTAAAATCTCAATTTTATCGATATTTGATCACTGTTAATATTATAGAGGAGGTGTGTATATAAAAAGTATAACTTGATCAACATGCTTCTATTCTTGAACAAACCGTTTCCGAAAAGAAAATTGCAAAACAATAAAAATTCTTAAAAATAGCCGTTTGATCCGATGGCTCTGCATTTCCGCACCAAATGAAAAGGGCCAATTGCCTTAAGAGGGTGGTATAAAATTTGAGCTTGGCAAGAAGTTTAAAGGGCTACCCGAAATTACTAAAAAAGTATTGTAATTTCTAATTGTAAAATGAAAGGGGATATTATCTTAGCTGTATTTATAAAATGAAGAGTTTGTCGGGTGACCTGGTGGTCTAAGAATGAGGTGTCGGACATCTGTGCTTGGGGTCCGGTGTCCAACCCTTGGTCCCGGCACGGATTTATCTGATTGTCAAACCCTTCCTTCACCTCTTACAATATGTGTATTAATCACAAATTGTGAATGTGTGGAATGCCAGGCCTCCACCGTGGTTCGGATTCAACGTTAAATTACAGGTCCTCCATTTCATCTCACAATCACCCTATCATTACACATTAGCGTAAGTGCGTACAACCCGAACGGGTAGTAAGACGCGGTGCTAATAATAAATAATAGTAATAATAATAATAATAATAATGATAATATTAGTTTTTCGTGAGCATTGCACGATATCTATGATACGACCTGCGATATATATCGAATGTAACTTTAATCAAAAAGGTCAATGAGACCAAAAGGTTAAAAATGTCCAAAAGTACCAAAATATCAAAAATGGCAAAAGTGTACAATGGAAAAAACTGGTAAAAAGGGCAAAAATTATCCTTCAGGTTTCAAATCATCCATTCAAATGAATAGCTGAAAAATTTATCATATGTGAAACGTGAGTTGCCCTTTTTACAGTTTTGAATTAACGGCTTGGGGTCTGGATGGTGTGTCTGTTCTAGATTTAAGTTAGTTTATAATTCGAGTACTGATATAATCACTCAGTTCAGAAATTTCCCTTTAAATACCTCTAATAAATAAATTAAAATAAATTAAATAATATTAATACAGATGTGGTCGTAAATAAATGATATAATGTACTTTAAACTATGAGAGAAGAATGACCCTTATAGCACGGGACGATTAATACATAACTCAGTGGTTAGAGAGAGCGTTGTAATATTAATCCAAGGGGTTTCAGGTTTTATTACCGTGTCTATGTGTCATTTCTCAACAAATATAAATTAATATTTACAACAAAATCGTCGTAGGGAGGTAGATTTATCAAATATACGCCTTTTTTTAGCATTGAGTCTTACTACCCGTTCGAGTTATATGCCTATGTATTATTTATGCTAATGGTTTTAAAGATTTACAAGGTTGTATTTAGAGAAAGAGTGCCCCTATTTGCATGGATAAAGAATGGAAAACCATTTTGGAACGATCCTCAGTAAACCCGACCGAGATTTGAACCTTGATCTCCCCATCATCGGCAGTCTAGTGCCCTGTGAGAGTAGTGCGTTAGACCATGCGGCCGCCGAAGTGGGTGAAAGAAGATTAGCTTTTCTATAATGAGTGAAGCGCTAATTTGAAAACTTGTGTTAACACATGTTGGCATTGAGACTTTCTACAGTAACACAATATTAGTAAGCTTCGTGCTTCTAAGGAGCTTAAAGAGGAATATGTTTTGTAAACTGATAGTAGTGGCATTTAGCTAACACTACTGACAATTACCATATGAGGACAACTAAGCTGGCTCGACAATAAAGCCTAAACCACAATGACAAACAGTGCCCGCAAACAAATGTTCGCAAACAAAAGCACTAGTGTTTGCGAGAACCGCAAACAAATTTTCAGGACATTATTATGTGTGCTGTTTAATGTCCACACTTTTAAAAAACATAGTGTTTAAATATCTACGGTCTACGGGCCTATAAACTATTATTATTGTTTTTATTGCATCATCAATATTTTATTGCTACAAGAGAAAAAATATGCGTTGTCACACAACAAACCAATGAACCTTTTTTGGTGAAGATCTACTGTTTTTACAGTCCTCAAGTTTTCTGTGTTCACAGTGGAACTGATTCTTTTCTGATTATTATTCTCTCTGAAACTTCTTATCAATTTTCAATGGACAAACACCGTAAACCTTTAAAATAAGTTCATATGGCTCAACTTTATTCGTTTCCCTTTTTTGTGATCGACACACTGCACGTCTCATAAGCTTGGGGAGAAATCCATCACTGAGTAATGTTCACCAAAAAATTAAATAATGCAAACATTATTGAAGGATATTTAACTAAACATTAGAATGCTTTCATATATATAAAAAAAATACAACAAAATGGGCCATACTGGCTGAACTTTTATAATTGTCTTAAATCACGAAGAGTAACGAGATCTTATTTTAACTTGACCATTTGGCATTTCCTCTATCTATTTGTTCCGTGATAGCTGTCAAAAGCGTGAACCAATTTTATACTAAATTTGGCAGTGATATTCTTTGAAATTAGGTCAAACGATGTATGTAGGCTTACATAGTTTTCAGTCTATTTATTCTTTTCAATATGGCAGCGGCTCAAAAGTGTTTTCGTTTAGTAGCTCAACTAAAATGATTTGAATTTAAAATTCTAAGCAATCTATTGAGTACCTGGGGCTTATTTTTGACATTTATTGTGAGAGTGACGTACAACGGAACAATGGTGAATATAATAATGTATTAGTAAATATGGATTTTAAAGGTTTTCCGTAAAACTTGATCGTAAGTAAAAATATGAACTTATAATCCAAGGAGAAATTATAAGATATTTAAACTTTAAATCCAAAGAGAAATCTTAAGACTGTATTAACGATAAGAACATGGAGGGAATTAAGTACGCTGTTCGCAGAACTACTAGTTAATACAAATGTTATAATTTAAATAGACGTTTAGTCTACATGACTGTTTAGCATATTTAGAACGTATTTCGGAATTTATTATGAAAACAGTACAATTTTTAATAACCCTCAATTATCTTAAAATTATATGTTGTTTGAGGAAAGCTAGATATGTCTAATCATACCTTAACCTCAGAGCTATGACAGTTCACGTAAAACTTCGTTGAAAATGAGCTTATACTTCTTGTTAATTTATTGTATTTTAAAACATTAAGTTTAATTTAAAATGTATGTCACAATGAAATTTTATTGATTTTTCTTTTATTTTGGGATGAATTATAAAAAAATGGCAAATCACTTGATAATAAAGCAATATTCCAGGACGTATTCACTGCGTCTCAGTACTAGATTTGGCGGCTACTTATAGGGTGTTCAAGAAAGTTTTGAATTATTTTTATTTAATTTTTGTTGGGTCATCATTTGGCTAGCAAACTTTTGTTCTAAAATAAATATTGGGTGGTATATTATTTTGTATTTTCATTGTTTTATCAAACATAATAATATATATATTGAAATGTTAATGGTGGATTAGTAAAACTTCAATAAACTTTAATATAAACGTCATATTATTATTTTAATATGTTAAGGAAATTCACCAACAAGATTTATTTAGGAAGAATAGTTTCTTAATTGAAAACGGACAATTATGTTCCCAAGAAAACAAATAAATGTTTAAAATAATTAAAAATATTCTTGAACAGCCTTAAGGCACTAGAATAGTTGAGCATAAATTAATAAGTGCCTGAAACCAAGTAGGTTTACATTACTTGAAGAAAAACTTAAAAGTCAATAAAATTTGTGTTGTACATCAATCGATTCTAAAATCTGAATTTATGATCCCATACTAGTTACCTTTCATTTTCAGGACATTTGGGTCTCAAAAATCAAATGCAAGATGTAGGGTTTTTTTTAGAAAAACATTTAAACTTTCAAACTATATTAATTACAAGTCTATAAAATAATGTTGTATTCATTCCATAAACATCAAACTGGTATATGCTGTTAAAAATTTTGTCAATATTTAATCTAAGCATAACATCTTATTGGTAATAAATATTACATTCACCGCGGCAGGCCCCTTAAGTCCACATTTTAGACGGAAAATGAAAGGTAATGAAAGCTTAAGTTGGGGATGTAAAGGACTTGAGAAATGTTCAGTGTTTTTTTTTGCAATTTTTATAGCAAAACAATTTTTTGGCCAAAATAAATAAAATTTTGCTCCAGTAAAAAACATAGAATATAATTTTCTTCACATAGTGGTATCAACAGCTGTTGAATATCTGTCATGAGCATAGCGTCATTAGACAAGGAACTTTTTAAATGAAGATAAAAATTTGTAATTAAATTCCAGGACACCCTTGACAAATATTCAAGAAATTCTGAGGTCACAACGTGAAGAAAATAATTTTTATGTTCATACTGAAGCAATATTTTGTTTATTTTTGGCCAAATATTTGTTTTGCTATAAAAAATACTGCCAAAATACTGCTCTTAACTTGAGTTCCCTACACTCCCGCCTTAATTACGAGGCTGTTGAACGAAGTGATGAAACAAAACATACAAAAACTCATAACTGCTCTTTATCCGGGTAGTAGGGTAATCTCCCGGGAGATAAGTTCTCCGGAACATATTGCCTTAATTCTGGGTAACACCGTGACACCGGGAGTTTTATTTAATTAGTGGACTGGTTCTAGTGGGACACGACACTAATTAAACCTACACATGCCACCTAGCACTCTAGCACTGCTATAGACCATTCACACAAAGTTCAATATGTCCCTTGTCTCTCACTAAGGCCATCCATGTGTTTTCACCAATTTTAGTTTATTTATTTAACACCACGTCTTACTACCCGTTTGGGTTATACGCTTAAATACTAATTACGCTAATGGGTTAGGAATTGGGAAGGTTGAATTTAGAGGAGGTGAACCCGCATTTGCGTGGAGAGTGAGTGGAATTTTTTTTAGGAAAAACCACCCCAGTTCACCCGAGCGAGATTCGAACCTCAATCTCCCCGTCCTCGACAGGCTAGCTCAACATAAAACCAGCGCGAGGTGGGTGTTTGCTTTCACTAATGAGATAGGGTATAATAAAGGTAGTTTTTAAATTTAATGTACCCTAATTTGCGCGAAAGAAAAGAGGGGAACCATTCAGGGGTAAAACCACCTCAGTTCACAAATATCCAGGATTTAAAACCCGATCCCACTGTCACCAGAAAACCAGAGTTAAAGAGACTGACACCTCTTTCCGTGGTACCACCGATTTTAGACTAAAAGGTAAATTTAAATTTTCGAAATGCTTGACACGTTTTACTTTCTCACGACCCCTCCTTCGGGTAAAGATAGTATTGTGATCGTCGAAAAGAAAAATCTAATTCGATAATGTGATGGACATTGATGTTCCATGACTTACTGAACCCGAAAAAGTGTGTTTTTTGCTTGTTGTTTGCGATTCCATCTGTTGGTCTGTGTGTCTGTCCATGTATCTGTATCTTGGTCTAGAGCCAAAATTATTTTACCAATCGGAATAAAATTCGATATGTAATGTTTTCATAATGCTCCCCCGAGGAAACTTTGTAAATATAAAATTAACCCTAAAATTAAAGGTAGTTTAGTAAAGGGTAAAAAGAGAAAAAAAAATCGATTTTCTTCAAGTCTGCTCTAAGGATTTTGATTGCATATTTTTTATTCAAGCACTTTTTATCATTACAAACAAAATGTTAACTTATTTTCACATGAAAGTTAATTGAGGGTACTTTACTTAAGCAGAGATTTCTAAATTTTATCTTATCTCCTCAACTATTTGAGATACAAAGCTTATAATAGAAATGTTAAAGTACTATTAAAAATTAAAAACTATCAAAATATATTTTTTATAAAACCAATAGTTTTAGAATTATTGGCCAATATATTTTTAATTGTTTTATCTGTAATCGGGAGTAGATTTTTTTAGCGTAGTGTTTGATTACCTGTTCAGGTACGCCCATATGTACTAATTACGCTAATGATATAGGTATGAGTACTTTTGAATTTAAATGAAGTGTACCCGCATTTGCATGGAGGGAGAGTGAAACACTTTTTTTGAAAAAGAAAAAAATCTTTCGGTAAATTCGACGAAATATTTGTCCCGATCTCCAAGTCATCGGTAGTCTAGTCTAACACGATAGTGACAACTTAGGCCAGGGATGTGCAAACTTACTTAGAAAGGGCCAAACATAAAAAAAAATTGGCGGGCCAAAGACTTTTATTCAATAATTTGTCTTCAAAATTAGTTTTATATAAATGATAAACACACATAATAGACTGATATGAATAAGTTTAAATATAATGAGAATGTGTAACAATTATAAATACCTCAGTGGCTTGGTATATTTTTAAGTTGGTTCAGAAGATTTATATGGTGGGGTGTGAGATGATTGAAACTGTCAGGAGGTGAGTCTCAAGAGAGAAGACAGAGACTCATCAGTAAGTTAGTTCGGAAGATTTATATGATGGACTGTGAGATGAGTGAAACTGTCAGGAGGTGAGTCTCAAGAGAGAAGACAGAGGCTCATCAGTAAGTTAGTTCAGAAGATTTATATGATGGAGTGTGAGATGAGTGAAACTGTCAGGAGGTGAGTCTCAAGAGAGAAGACAGAGGCTCATCAGTAAGTTCATTCAGAAGATTTATATGATGTGTTGAGATGAGTGAAACTGTCAGGAGGTGAGTCTCAAGAGAGAAGACAGAGGCTCATCAGTAAGTTTGTTCAGAAGATTTATATGATGGGGTGTGAGATGAGTGAAACTTTCAGGAGGTGAGTCTCAAGAGAGAAGACAGAGGCTCATCAGTAAGTTTGTTCAGAAGATTTATATGATGGAGTGTGAGATGAGTGAAACTGTCAGGAGGTGAGTCTCAAGAGAGAAGACAGAGGCTCATCAGTAAGTTCGTTCAGAAGATTTATATGATGTGTGAGATGAGTGAAACTGTGAGGAGGTGAGTCTCAAGAGAGAACACAGAGGCTCATCAGTAAGTTCGTTCAGAAGATTTATATGATGGGTGTGAGATGAGTGAAACTGTCAGGAGGTGAGTCTCAAGAGAGAAGACAGAGGCTCATCAGTAAGTCGCTCTCTAAGATCATGTTTCCTAAGTTTTATAGTTGAAAACACTTGTCCGCATGAATATTAGGATGCAAGCATTGGCATATAATGTGACATTATTTACCAAGTTTATAAATGTTTATTTTGGGATGGTTTTATAAAAATACAGTTTTTTTTTGTGTTTAAAAAAATCCTTCTTCATAACGCAACACATTTAAATTATTTATTCCGCGGGCTGGATTGAACAAACCGGTGGGCCGCAGTTTGCCCATCCCCGCCTTAGAGCATTCGCCCACCGAAGTGAGTGTCAGGGTTTTCCTTATTTAATCGCACTAAAGGATAAGGAAAGTTAAAGTGATGAGAAATAAATTAGCATTTGAGGATAGGGAACAAGAGAGACACCCCATTAATAAATACCCAACCTCAATACACTCGGATGGGATTCAAACCCCAGTATCCCTATCGGCAGCAAAACAGAATTGACGGGCTTGACTTTTAGTTCACGTTCCCACCGATGCACAATTATAAAACAAAAAAGGACGTCGATGACAAAAGGCAAGGCAAGTCAAGCATTTTCAAGAGATCAGGCAGAGCCTTTACTGTTTTCAGGGCCCTAGACAGCGCGACGATACTAGCGTCGTGGACAGAGTTGTAACTAGAGTTGACGGGGGTTGATGGCACCTCTTGAAAACGTTTTCTTTAAAATTTGGCTGAATTCTTATATTGGTTCTAAAACTGGCTACACGTTATAATACAGATTACAAAATAATAAAACAAAATACATTTTAACTGTTAAAAAAAATGAAACACATATTGTTGCTAATATTGCTCATGAATTTGATGACAAGGGCACGGTCCCCATATACCTCCACCTAGTTACGCCACTGTCATAGATCTGCTCTTTTTATATTGACCTCAAAACCACACGTTTCCTGCAAGCAGCTATAATTCTACCTTCACCGAGATATGAACACGAATCTCTCTGAAGAACCTCTGAAGTGGCAAGCCAACGGCCCCGCGTCACGGCTAGTTAACCAGTTATTGAGGAGAACGATCACATTATAACAAAACATATTCTACGACCGGTGAAGTTATCTGTCCTTCACTGCACGAAAGTGAAATAAATTAAACCGGAAGATTTTTTTTTATATAATATATACCTTTGTTTATTTTTAACGAGATAATATTTTCATTCATGAATTCTACTATATTCTAACAAATAATGAAAATAACCATACTACGTACAAGTATCCCATTCAATCTGAACTACATTTTTAAGTTACCCCTTTAAAAAAAATGAACAAAACAAATAGCGAAAAGGTAAGAATATAAAGCAGTTTATAAGTTGTTTTTATTATTTAATCTATACTACCCGCCTCGGTGGCGTAGTTGGCTAACGCGTCAGTCGTGTTGAGCCAGACCACCGAGGACGGGGAGATCGAGGTTCGAATCTCGGTCGGGTGAACTGGGGGTGGTTTTTCCTAAATGGTTTTCCACTCTCCCTCCACGCAAATGCGGGTTCACTTCCTCTACTCAACCTTCCCAATTCCTAATCCATTAGTGTAATTAGTACTTAAGCGTATAACCCGAATGGGTAGTAAGACGCGGTGCTAAATAATAATAATAATAATATATTATTTATTTGAGTTATTTAACATGCACTTTCTGAACCGACTGATTATATATCGGCATATGAGAATTTCTATGAGCGAGAGCAAAAAGGCCTACCAATGTTGCCGGTAAAAGTATTTTCACATACTTTCTACAGTTATTTTACATACCACTTTACTTCCTCTCCGAAGGAAGTCATGGTGGGGATTTTTATCGCTCTAGAAAAATCCGTCGACCTAAATTGGTTTGAACCCACGAACATTTGGTCCTGAGACGAGCACTTTACCCCAAAACCACCGAGGAATACACTATTGATATCATGAATTAAAAATAACAGCTATAGTTACATGACTTGATATAAAAATATGTGAAAATAGCTCTAATCAATTTAGCAACCGTAAAAAAAAAAAGTGTCTTCCTGTCTGGATGTGACTGTAGCTTCAGTTGGAATGCAACTCACCTTTACAATAAGTTATTCATGAATATATAGCCGAGTAATTGTCGCCAATACGCTGTTATTTAACACTTGAGCTGTTGTGACGTAAGATGAACAACGTTTGACTAAAATTTTAACTTTAAACATTATGAAAATATTGTATTGGACTTTTTTTTATGTGTGTGGTGTTTTAATATCAGTATTGGCTTTTAGACACTTAATCTTTTTAAGTTATACTATTTTGGGACTTTTAATAGACATAAAATAACAATAATTAAATGGAGTATTACCATTATTAACAAAATGTCGCTAGATTTTCCTCTAAACTGTCAACATTGACACAATCTGTCTAAAGCAGGGGTCGGCAAAAGGTCGATCTCACAGCAATTTTCAGTCGATTGCGTAAAAAAAACTACTTTGTCAAGAAAAGGCAAGCTTACCTTTATTATTCCACTATGGTACAGCCTATAATATAGGGCCATAGTGTAATCAGTCAAGGTAGGAAGGACTGTGCTACCTTTCAGGGTAAATGGAGTGTGTATTTTTTTTAATTGAATATAAGTTATTTTCTATAAAGGCAAGGACTTAAGAATTGGAGGAAATATTTAACTTAAGTAATAAATACAAGATTTATGGACAAAAAAGAATTTAAGAGTAGAGTGGAGAAACGAAGGGTGATCATGGGACCTATGATAAATGTAAAAGTCGATTGGAGCCCAAAAAATGTTGCCGACCCCTGATCTAAAATGACAGCTGCAAAAAAAAAAAAATATCTTGGCTTATTTATGTGTTTGAAAGTTTTTTTTAGCACATTGTCTTACTAACCATTCGGTTTATACGCCCATGTACTAATTAAATTAATGTATTAGATTAAGAAGGTTTACTTTATATGCAATGTACCCGCATTTGCGTGGAGGGAGAGTGGAAAACCATTTAAGAAAAACCACCCCAGTTCACCCGACCGGTAACGAACCCGATCTTTCCGTCTTCCGCAGTACTTGGAAGTTGATCTAGTAATTTTTAGAGCCGTCATATTATATGATGTTTATGTGTGTATTTGTGGAGGGAACTATTTCAATCTTTGATTTATCATAAAAAAGAAGGTATTGTAATCGTGAAAATTTTCAACACCAAGATAATGAATATTTAAGTTTTATGTGACCCCAGGCTAAAAAAACTTAGTTTCACAATTTGGTTGGTCTGGATGTTCCTTCTTTTGTCTGTACCTAAAGATGTAAGGTGGAAAATCTTCTGTCTTGGAAAATTACCAATATATTTTCTGTAAAAAATTCCAGCCATTTAAATAAAGTAAATACTATCGAGTGCCCAACATCAGAAACATTATAACATTAGCTAAAATAAAGCGACAAAAAAGTTTTCAATTCTCTTATCGCACTTGCGAATCGACGAGAGCGCTTGGTGGTTGAATCTGTCACTAACGTTGGATCCTCTGTAGACCAGATAATATGTTAATAATTCAATATTATAATCAAAGCATTTACGAATACAAAGCCTTTCCTTTAGACCAAATTGTACCGAATATTTAATTTCTAATAGCCATTATTTGTTTGGTTTTAGTATTTGATAACAAGTTTTGCCCTCCACCCCACCTCGTTCCCCAACACCATATTTGATGGTTTTATGTATATGTTAAACCTCAGGGCCCAAAGGGGCCAGGCCTTACCACCATTTTATATACAGTATATCTTAAAATATAAATTGATATTTTAAGAGTGTTGAGAGATTCTCCTCTTCAGATACACTCGACCATCTTTGAGAGAACTGCATTTAAATAAAACTTTATATTATCTCCTATTCAGCTACGCTCAGCGACAATCTTTAAGAAAACATTATTTCCTATTCAGTTACGCTCGGCGACAATCTTTAAGAAAACATTATTTCCTATTCAGCTACGCTCGGCGACAATCTTTAAGAAAACATTATTTCCTATTCAGCTACGCTCGGCGACAATACTTTAAAAAAAAAATTCATATTATCTACTATTCAGCTACACTCAACGACAATCTTTGAGAGAATGACAAGTACCTTATAAAGGAAACATTATTTCTTCATCTACACTTGGTGAAAACCTACGAAGCAACGATATTTCTTATAGATGACATATTGTCTTATTTCTCTGCTAGATGTTGTAAGCCAATGAGCTCACTGGTATCAAAACGTGAGGTAGGAAGGCAGCGCAAGAAAGTCTTACAGTATCGATAATCCACTGCTACCAGATTCTTAGCACAAGATAATGGAAAAGATATTACCCTACACCGAGCCTGTATTCCTCTCACGGGTTGTTACTTAGTGTATACAGAATGTGACGATTGGTGTTACTCGTCTCCAAACCAGCAAATATTTGCATTTAGACAAGGTCAGCTCACAAAAAACTATAAGAAGCGCTTCAAAGCTAGCGAAATGAGCTCCACCTTGAAATTCCGCCAGATAATCCTTATAAGTAGCTTAATAGATGCTGTTTCAAACCAAATTACAGCAATATGGATGTAATGGTACAGTAATTTAAAAACGGAATGAAGGACTCACATGTACAATATACAGTAAATTAAATGACATTAAAAAAAGAAGCATTTTGTGATTTCACGTGCATTTTTTCCCTGACAAAAGGTCGTGTTGTACACGACTTAACCTAATGTATACACCTCACAGGGATCGAGCACATATACGTATCTTGCTTATCTGTCAAGTAACCGGCCCCGTGATGTAGTGGTCAGTGCACCTGGCTACATGCCTTCGAGTCCCGAGTTCTATTGCCGGCTGGTACCTTGGGTATTTCTCCCGAAAGAGGTTTTACCCCAACAGTCATCTGGGTTGTGTTAGTTAGGCTTAAATTATGTTTTGAGTGTTTCTACTGGTTCTATACTGATACTCACATTGGATACTCACTATCGCCATCACCTCATCTCGTCGGGACATGGAAAGAGCCTCCATGGAAAGGACGAATAATTAGTACATACAGGTGACCTGGTGGTCTAGGGGTAAGGTGTCGGACTTCTGTGCTGGGGGTCCGGGGTTCAATCCTCGGTCCCGGCACAGATTTATCTGATTGCCAAACCCTTCCTTCACCTCTGACAAGATGTTTATTAATCACAACTTGTGAATGTGAGGAATGCCAGGCCTTCACCGTGGTTCGGATCCCACGTTAAACTGTAAGTCCTCCATTTCATCTCACAATCACCCTACCATTACATATTAGCGTAAGTGCGTATAACCCGAATGGGTAGTAAGACGCGGTGCTAATAATAATAATAATAATAATAATAATAATAATAATAATAATAATAATAATAATAATAATAATAATAAGTACATTCGGGCGTCCCCTGGGTAACGGTACACCAGTACTGGCTAATAAATTGAAATACGAATGATGTAGCCCAGACGCGCAATATTACTATTATTAATTATTATTATTATCATCTGTGAAGTGATGTATTCCTAAAGCCATAATGTAAATATTATTATTATTATTATTAGCACCGCGTCTTACTACCCGTTCGGGTTAAACGCACTTACGCTAATGTGCAATGGTAGGGTGATTGGAGATGAAATGGAAGACCTACAGTTTAACGTGGGATCCGAACCACGGTGGAGGCCTGGCATTCCTCACATATGAAAATATTGATCTTTACCAAGTGCAACTTAGTTACGGCAGTTTCAACTGTAATAGTAATTACTGGACTAATGTGGCATACACAGTGTAAGTTTATATCACTTCCTGTGGCTAATTTAACTTTTAATTGAAGATGGAATGTAAGCGAACGTAAGTTAAGGTCAGTAATTTTGTAATTCTTATAAAAAAAAATTTTTTTGGCCAAATTAATTCAAATATTGATTCAGTAAATGTGTTTTTTTTAACATAGTAATCTCAATGGATATTTGCCAAGGGCAGAGCGGAATTCAAACAAGACTTTTTCTCTTCATTAAAAAAAATATCTCTTTACATGCTTTTATATCCANTATCCAAACTCCTGACCCCCCCAAAAAAAAAATTTAGTCTTTTGTTGGGCTGTTGAAATTAAATACTCGGCGAAGTGTATACATAAAATAACGAAGAGAGTTTATTTTTGGTAACTGATTCAAAAATATTGTTAGATTTTTCTTTTAACTTAAATTTTAAACAAACAATGTGTTTTAACGTAAACTGAGTATGCTATGTCAGAAGCCGGTAAAATATTCTATACACTGATACCTTATCCATCGTTGTAGGATTTGTATTAGTTGAGAAAAATAAATGTTGACAACAGAAATAATATATAGGATTATTGAGACTACTAAGTGCAGAGAATTAAACTAAACGTATACACTTGAATCCAATTCTATTTATTTTGGTCTAAAATGTTTTGTCATAAAAACTATAAAAATATATTGTTATTTAAATTGAAAAATGACACCTTGACGCGGGAATCAAACCAGGTACTTTAGACTTTGAAGGTCAACGCTATAACCTCTGAGCTATCCAGGAATTTTCCCGTGCCCAGGGTAATTATTTACTCATATTTTAAAAGCAGAGTCTGTGATGGACTTGTGTAAATCGTCAGCTACATATGAGTGATCAATTAAGATCGCAAGCTCTCAGATAACGCAGCCACCCTCGACACAGGATCGCTCATAATATGTAGCCGATGATTACCACACGTCCATCACAGACTCTGTCTTAAAATATGAATGAAGAATGACCCTGAGCATGGGACGAATCTTGGATAACTCAGTGGTTAGAGCATTGGTGTACTAAACCAGAGGTCCCGGGTTCAATTCACGTGCCCAGGTGTAATTTTTAAATTTACCGTAATAATATGACATTTAGATGTGACTACAATCGCAATTAACAACTATGATAGTTTGGTTATTTAACCAATTAAAAAAATATTGACCTTATCTCGCGTCTCCTTACGTCCACTTTAAATTTATTATTTTAATACCAACATTCATGGAAAACCTTTTGTAGCATATTGCTTTGTAGACTTTTTTGTAATTGACATTTATTTAAATGAGTTTCACCCGCTTCGGTGGCCATATGGCCTAAGGCGCTCCTCTCCCAATAGACTAGACCACTAATGACGGGGAGATGGAGGTTCTAATCTCGGTTGGGTGTACTCAGGAGGTTTTTTCCAAAATGGTTTCCCACTCTCCCTCCACGCAATTGCTGGTACATCTACTATAGATATAACCTTTCTAATCACTAAAACCAATAGAGTAATTAGTACATAACATAGTATAACTCGAACGGGTAGTAATACGCGGTGATTAAAAAAAAGTTTCATTTTTTCGCAGCAAATTTTTAACCGGTCCGAACTATACGCATTTTAATTACACTAATGTGGTAGGGCTGAGGAAGGTATAATTTAGAGGAAATGTAGTCTCATTTGCGTAGAGGTAGTGTGAAACCATCTATCCTCACTCAGTACGTCCAGCCTGGATTTTAACCCCAACCTCCTCGTCATCGGCAATTTAAAAAAATTACCTATACGTTTAACACAACCATTAATATATGGAGTAGGGATGAGGAGTGAGATTCGAAGAAACGCACCCATATTAGCTGGTAGAGAGGATGGGAAAAACACTCTATGGTGCACTCAGCCGAGATTCGAACCTTGAAATCCTCTTCACCGTCACGGGTAGAGGCTTATAGCTGGGTTTTTTCACCACGTTTTACTACACGATCGGGTTATAATCAAATGTACTAACATTGTGTTAAGGGTGAGTAAGGCTGGATTTGAAGTAAATGTACCAACATTAATGTGTATGGTTTGGAAACTCCACCCTCAGTACAGCAGGCCGATATTTGAAAACTGATCTTCCCGACTTCTGAAGCCTAGTCTTTACGGAGAGTTACGCCATGCAGTCACAGAAGCTAAACAACTAACTTAATATTAATAATTCATATAAATATGATTTAAGAGAAGTTATTTGGTATAGTTGCTCGATGTCCTTAACCCCAACTTCAAGATAAAACCTAAATAGGAAGATGATATTATTTGTGATATTTGGTCACGGTCAAATGGGACTAAGAAGGCATCATAACATTCGTAGGCTGTCTTAATTGATGCTGTATTTGTATAGTGGACTATTTCACGTTGTCATTGTATAACCTCTCTTTTTACCGGCGTTTATCACCATCAATAGGCCTACTGGTTAGCTCCACAGCCTGCTTGACATAGAAGCTACAGTAAGGACATCAATAATAACTACTTTCCTTCATCTCTGACAAGACCGCATATTAATCACAAATTGTGAATGTGTGGAATGCCAGGTCTCCACCGTGGTTCGGATTCCACGTTAAACTGTAGGTCCTCCATTTCATCTCACAATCATCCTACCATTACACATTAGCGTAAGTGCGTATAACCCGAACGGGTAGTAAGACGCGGTGCTAATAATAAATAATAATAATAATAATTAGTTCTGTCAACAGTAGACTTAAGCTAAGGAATTTTAACGGAACGGAATTATTTAAAATTTTACTATGGATTACAAGTTGAAATATCTCCTGTAATTCCTCTTTTGATTTCAAGTTTAAATATCCTATGTAATTATTCTTTGGTTTTCAATAGGCCTATGAAATTTCTCCTGTAATTCTTCTTTGGACTTCAAGTTAAACTCTTATAATTTCTCCTTGGATTTTAAGATGTTATTTTTCCTTATTCAAGTATCCCTATTAAGTTAGTGTGGATTTCAGTGAGATATTATTATCACTCTCATTAATGTTTCTATTTATTTGATTATGTACTTAACGTGCACTTTCTGAACCGACAGTGTATATCAGCACACAAGAATTTCTATGAGCGAAAAATAAAGCGCCTACTAATTTTGCAGGAAAAGGTATTTTCACATATCTTCACATCACAATCGACATGGGACCGACGACGTCTTTACTTCACCTCCTAAGGAAGTTGTGCTACGTATTTTTATCGCTCAAGAAAACTTCATCGACCCCGGCTGGGTTTGAACCCACGCACATCAGGTCCTGAGCTGAGCACTTTATCCCAAGACCAGCGAAGTTGAATCAAGACATTAAGTGATAGCCTTACACCAGCACAGTTGAAAATAATTGTTGTGAGACATATTTTTTAGTTTCTTCTTTTTGTAACGTAATCTAATTCTCGCACATGCGTATAACCATGACTCAACTTTGGTTAAAGAAGCACGTTGGAGGGGCGGAACGACAGCACGAAAATCACATTTTTGACCTTGATTATTGAGAATAGTATGCCGCAACAAGGACAACTCTGTTAAAATAGATTTACGCTGTGTATTAACCGAAAGAAATATGTAATTTTGATTATTGTAAATAAAAGTTGCGGTTTTTTTTTCAGCGAATATATGTTAAAATTCCAGATATTTGATAAAAATCTCTGAATTTCTCCAGTTTTCCAAGAAACAAGGAAGATAACTGTCTATTCGATGATACATCTTTAGCTTTCGTTTGTTCGATAGTAATTATTTAACTGCACGCCAATTTAATGTATAATGAAGAAGTGAAATAATTAGCAGATTTCACTAAGTAACCACCAAGTAAATGTATGATTTAAAATGACTTCAATCAAAATGAATAATACATTTCCAAATATGTATGTAAGGATGAAACTTATTCATCAACCGACCGTGTCTATATTGTTTGCAACACCAGGGGGCACGTGGTCTATATGCCAGGCTTATCTAGTATGAATTAATAGCCAGAGCTATTATTTATGCTTATTAGTGGGGATTACTCCACCTAGATATCATATTCTGAAAATTGAAAAATGACACCTGGACACGGGAATCGAACCCGGGACCTCTGGCTTAGTACGCCAATGCTCTAGAGCAGGTGTCATTTTTCAATTTTCAGAATATATTATCTAGTATGGTTTGAAGGAAACGGTAAGGTCGGGGTTCGAATCCTAATCCAAAAATTCTTTCTTCTTCATCCTTTCTTTATATATATATTTTTAGCACCGCGTCTTGGTACCCGTTTGCGTTATACGCTTATGTACTAATTATTCTAATGTGTTAGGTTTTAGAAAGGTTGAATTCAAAGGAAGTGTACTCTCATTTGCGTGGAGTGAGAGTGGAGATCAATTTAGGGAAAACCCCCCTCAGAACATCCGACCGGGATCGTAGCCCTATCTCTCCATCTTCGGCAGTTTTAGTCTATTGCGATGATAGCGCCTTAGACCATATGGCCAACGAAGTGGGTTTATATTTTAATTAATATGCGTATAGTACGGATAGTGAAATGGGGTGAAAAATGTAACTAAAAAAATTTTTTTTTCTGTTAATATTGATAACATTTTACCATAATATAATTGTTATTTAACGGTATAAATACGATGCATTAAAAGTGACATGACTTGACGTATGAATATTTCACAATAGCTTTAGTTTCTCAGCCGTGTGCATTGAGGAGATTTTCCGAATAGGTAATTATCGATACCTGTGAACTAGTACCAACAATATATAATAAAATGTCATCAGTGTTGACTGCAAAATAAAATGTTTGTATTTCCTAAAATTTCCTACGTACTAGAAACCTACAGGTTCAGCGTAGTTCCGCTAGGTTTGTCCTATTCTCACTCGGTGCGTTATTGATTATGTGTGTCAAGAAAATGAGTTCAACTGATCAAATGTATCTTTATACCTACCTTAAAAATGTAACTATCGTAAATGTATATATTTATTTATTTGAGGTATTTAACATTTACTTTCTGAATCGACTGATTATATCAGCACACGATTTATAAACTTACTTAAATCTAGAACTAGACACAACACCCAACCCCCGGCCGTTAATTCATCACTATGGACATTTCAGCAATGATACATTTTTTGATCATACCAGGAATCGAACCCAGGAACTTTGGATGAGTAGATAGAAACGCTACCAGCTCAACTAAGGTCTCGGTTTTCCGCATAAATGAATGTATGTAGAATTGTAATTAGTTTTAACTTCATCTTGGTGCCAAAAAAAAGTAAAAAGAAGTTTGCCCTACGAAATTGTCTGTTGGTCGTACGTAAGAAAACACCTTACAGGTCACAAATCACAACAAATTGACCCCAATATTTTTGCTTTCACTTGTCTATTATAATTATTGTGTTTTTCACCGGGTTTTACTATCTGTTTGAACTATACACATATTTACACTAACAGTATAGGGACTAAGCACATGTGAGACACACTTCAGTGCTGGTATTGGACACACGAAAAAAATGTTGCATACAAACATGTGTCCCATTTGACCTTGTTTCCAAGGTGTATTCAAGTGATTCCACTAAACTGTTTGTGTATCATACTCGATATCTCTCAGCCTGTTGGCTAGGTATGTTCTATGGGTTATTCCTGGTTATTCCACTAAATTGTTTGTATATCAAACTCGATATCTCTCAACCTGTTGGCTAGGTATGTTCTAAGGGTTATTCCTGGTTATTCCACTAAACTGTTTGTGTATTATACTCGATATCTCTCAACCTGTTGGCTAGGTATGTTCTAAGGGTTATTCCTGGTTATTCCACTAAACTGTTTGTGTATCATACTCGATATCTCTCAACCTGTTGGCTAGGTATGTTCTAAGGGTTATTCCTGGTTATTCCACGAAACTGTTTGTATATCATACTCGATATCTCTCAACCTGTTGGCTAGGTATGTTCTATGGGTTATTCCTGGTTATTCTACTAAACTGTTTGTATATCATACTCAATATCTCTCAACCAGTTGGCTAGGTATGTT
Source organism: Timema genevievae (assembly GCA_902155825.1). Taxonomy (NCBI): domain Eukaryota; kingdom Metazoa; phylum Arthropoda; class Insecta; order Phasmatodea; family Timematidae; genus Timema; species Timema genevievae. Next base: position 13,733 of record CABFWO010005464.1, on the reverse strand, counting down.
CTACTGGTTATTCCTGGTTATTCCACTAAACTGTTTGTGTATCATACTCGATATCTTTCAACCTGTTGTGCTAGGTATGTTCTAAGGGTTATTCCTGGTTATTCCACTAAACTGTTTGTGTATCATACTCGATATCTCTCAACCTGTTGGCTAGGCATGTTCTATTAGCTATTCCTGGTTATTGCAAACACACTGTAATTTTGAAAAGAATGCAGCATTCTACGACACGACGACTACAGGCTTGTATTCAGGCCGAAGGGGACCTTTTTGTCTTTTGAGCACTTCCTGTAATATTAATGTTAATCAGCTCCATATTACTGGAGTACAAACATCATTATATCTTGGAACCATGGTCAAATGGGAGAACGTGCGTCACGAAACGCCTGTATAAAAGGGCCCTTACTGTACACACTTCCAATCTATATTCTACACTTAAACACGTAACAAACCTTTAGTCGTTATTTTGTTGTATACATCTATGATTTATACAAAACCGTATAGAATTGCTACATACATTTTTATAAGCGCTAAATGCTATTTTTATGTAGAATTTATAAGCTAATGAGAAATTACCTGAAATAATTGGTCGCACATAAAGGTGGAAGAGCAGGGAATACGATTCAAGGGCAGTATTTCTGTAGTTTTTATGTCAACACTTTTTTTTTTGGTAAAAATAAATAAAATATTGTTCTCCAATAGAAATAATGAGTTTAATTTTCTGCATGTATTAATAACAGTTGTTGAATATATATCAAGGATGTCCTGGAATGTAATGACAACTTTTTCTCTTCATTTAAAAAGTTTCTCGTCTGATGCCGCTATGCTCGTGACAGATATTCAACAACTGTTGATATCACCACGTGAATCAAATTAAATTATATGTTTCTATTGGAGCAATATTTCATTTATTTTGGCCAAAAGTTTTGCTACAAAAACTGAAAAAAAAAAAAAAAACACCACTGCCCTTAGGTTGTGTTCCCTACACTCTCACCTTAAACAATCTAGTTAATTTAAAAATGGGAGTATTATCATCGGGCTTGTTAAAGTCACCGAAATAACAATATATTAAAAATACAACATACAAATAAAATTGGGCAGGCAGTCAAAAAGATTCGGTCTCGTTTGGTTGGCTTGCGATGGGAATGTCTGGTTTCGAATCTGAGAAAAATGTAATGTTTTTTTGTTGTTTTTTCGCTCTATATTGTTTTACTTTACTCTTCACAATGAGACTGCACTGGTTTTAAATTCTGCCGCCCTCAACTCTACTATAGTAAATATACGAATAGCTCGGACGGGTAGTAAGACGCACGTCAGGGCAACCGAATAAAATTATTTTACTTTCCATTCCCAAATTGTAGGGAATTTTTTTTAAATTTAAAAGTGCTGCAATTTCTCCTTAAAAAACAGGTTTATAAGTATTTTGTTGATTAATTTGCAACTTAATTTGTTTATATAGGTTTTCCTTTAATTGCTAAATATGTAAGCCTATATTTTATTTAAAAATTAGTACTTAATTGTCTATATTTAAAATTTAATAATACAAAATATTTTAAATGATTAAATTTATTTTATTAACTCCAACAATGAGCTCAAGTATCCAAGAAATAATTGTTTTTGTTGATAAGTTACCTTTAAATATCTTGCCGGCGGCTCTATTTCGTCTCGTTTCCGCGTAGAAGACAGGTCACAGTACTTACTTCGCTGTTGACACAACACCTCACAACACCGCACACACGCTATTACAAGTGATCAACTTATAATCCTATTTTATTATTGCTGCATCTTCCCGCCATGTCCTTCGCGACTGTGCTGCGTTCTCTGAATTGTTAAACGCACTGTTAGAAGACTAACTTCAACTACTACGGTAGAGAGCTGAAATAATATTTTGGTTTTAAAATAGAAGTTTCCTCAAGGGAGTGTACAAGCGAGTCTTTAATTATTCACCGAATATTGGGTCACTATATCTGTCATTAAATCTATCAATCATGTTTTCAATCCCTTCTAATAGTGATAGAAGGCTGAAACTGAACATATTTCTAATTCTGGTGACAATGCAATCTACTAAAATCTGAACTACATCCACCGCTAATTATAATCTTTTTACATACCTTACTCTCTTTCTCTCTGTAAAAAAAACTTCCGAGCACTTTTTCAGTCACTTTTAATAGATACATACGGCTAAAACTTTGTACATATTCGTAATTCGCGTGAAAATGCATTATATTAAAATTTGAGCTAAATCTACAACGTAATGCACCGTGCAGCCATTGGTAATATAGAGGCCTATCAGCTATTTTGGATTTATTTATACCTGACCCAATTTTGGACCCTACTTAATCCATTCAAACATATCCAATTTAAGTTTACATAACTAAAAAAATAAATAAAAAACAAGTTTTTCAAAAAGATACCTTATGCCGATAAAATAAAAGGCGTGGCATCTACTCTTGCAACATAAATTACACGAGCATGACCTACATGAAACCGACGGGATCCTCGGGAGGAGCTAATGAGTTGAGGCAATATTTGTTGCAAGAGTAAGTGCCACACCTTAAATTTTATTGGCATAAGATGTATTTTGGAAAAAAAAAAATGTTTCTTAGAATAATTTTTGTTTTTAACATTCTACTCTTTTGTTATAAGACCCTTTGTAGTCTCTTTGTTAAAAAAAATTTGGACTAAACAAACATTTTTAAAGACTTTTTTTAATATGTTTCTCAAGAGAGAACCAATCTTTTCCAACAATAAACTGTTAACATATATTTCAAAGCTCGTTTATATACTCATAAATAATATTGTATTTATTTAAGTTTATTTTAAACTTGTGTAAATGTATTATCATGTTGGCGAACTACACCATTGCCTTTATAAATTACGTCATAATGGAACAATGCAAGGTAAGCTTAATGCCTTTGAGGATAAATGAAGGTACATTTAAAAAAAAATCATGAATAGGTTCCAGTCGCACACCCATCGTTGGTGAGAGAATGGAAAGCAAGACTTGCTCCCTCTCTCTCTATAATGCAAATCATTTTAATCAAAACTTAAAATATATTAAATAGAACCATAATATAAAATTATATAATATATAGGGCCACCAAAAAAGTTTTACCTATTTATTATAGTATATACTTATATACAGAATATATTCTTTTACTTGTTGGAATTTGTTTATTATATGTCATTTATTTTGTATTCAAAAAGTATTGTATACCAATATAAGATTCCAATTACTGGCAAAATCAACTCTTTTTTTTTGGTGGTAGTTACATTAAATGTAAAAATATTGAAGGAATTTAATTTATTCTTTACATTAGATCTTATAATTGTAATGACTTCTAAATATAATAACTTTGTATTTTTAAATACTTTTTAAAATAATCTCTTTTGTATTTGTAAAGCTCTTCGTAGACATTTTATAGCGGCAACATTTGTGCTGTAAATACACTATTTTTAAATCTAAGATTTTTTTTCAGCAGGGGTTCCTCACAAGTACTAATTATTAGTTAATTTTGTTTGGAAAGGCTTATAATAAGAGTATTCTTGCTGAACCCTTTTATATTTATATTGTTTATAGTAGTAGATAGATAGGAAAGACAATCTATGATATTCAAGCCATTAACACTGCCATGACCTTACTTTTATTTATAGGGGGGCCTTGAATTTTGTATGCGATCGCAGCGCTTATCAATTTCTTATTTATTATGAATGATGGTTGAGAATCTATTTATACATTATAGTAGGTTAGCTAAACTGGTGCTCTATTATACTTTTAATTAAACACAAAGCTATTATTAAATTTATAGTCAATTCTTTAATTTTCAGAAATTTTTGGGATACTTAATTCATTTTCATATGTAATACTATCAGAAAATTCCAAATTAGACAACATGAGCTCGTAGGGTTGTTCTTAAGCAAATAACTTAATTTGACACATTGGTATAACCCAATTGAATTGTATTTATTTTCCAGAATGAGTTACTCCCCAGGAACTGCTTCTCTTCTTGATGAGCTAGACAGTATGTATAAATAGCTGTATGATAAATACATTGAATGTAATGGTTGAATTAGACTAGGTCTAGCTGTTTTAATTAGCTTACTCGAGAACAAGCTTTGCTTTTGTTTAATTAAACTATTTTCTTTTTGTGGGGGATCAGTCCAAACATACGGTACCCTTAAGGTCCCGACACAAGACTCCGTGTCTGTAGGTTCGTGGTCTGTAATAGGTGTTAGGTAAGAAATCGATGCCACAATATCAGATTGCTCTGGCCACAGAGTCCTTATCCGTAAGTCCTTACTCCTTAGAAGTTGCCCACCTTTAACTTTCTCTGGACTAGTTTGTACGGGCTACCAATCACAGCCGAGTAAATATGTGCATGCGCATTGAAATAAAAGAATGAATGGCAGTGAGAGGATCCGTCGCTATGGAAACATATACAAAATGAAAAGATGGCTACACGTGGAGCTATTTCAGAAAAAATTCTCATAAAATCTTAACAGCCCAGAAAGAACGGCTTCTAGGAAAATGTTTTCTGAGAAATACCAAGTTCTCAGAAATATTGGCTTTGCTTTTGTAGGTTCAACACCACTATTATTAATAATATTAAAAGTGCTTGTTTTGTTTGCATCCAAAATACTAGTACATCCGTTTTGCATTTTCAGGCTATTGCAAACATTTATTTTAAGTTTGATGTTAAAATTGAGATATAAATATATTTTTTCTGATTGTACTTAAACTACATTTTAGTATCCAGGCCTACTAGAAGTTTCTCAACAAAGTTGTTTTTGGTTTCTTTAATTATATTATGATCAGCTGACTGCTTGACGCTCGCTGCTTGCTGTAGACGATTTTCTTTCGAATTTTTTGATTGGATGAAGTCTCTTACTATCCCATTGGTTTAAACAGTCACATGATTATAGATATCGAGTCTGTAATCACGAGTAGAATTTCTTATGGACCAGGAACATGGGAGTACGCACTACGGTTGTGGATTCTGTGTCAGGGGCTTTATTTAACATAGTAGTCATGCTTTTACTATTCAAATTCCCTAAGAGTATTCCCCCCCCTTTTTTTTAGGTATTTAACGTTAACTTCCTGAACCAGCATATTATCAGCACACGGCTTATAAATTAACAAAGACATAACATCCAGCTCCCAGCCATTATTTCATAACTGTGAAAGGGTAGACCCACATTTCATCAATAATAAATTTTTAGATCATGCCAGGAATTGAACCCAGGACCCTTGGCTCAGTAGACAGACATGCTACCTACTTAGCTAAGGTGTCGAACAAAGGGAGTATTGATCATTCTAATTTTTTGACACACAGATTGTGTTCTTAAGGGGTTTGAACCATGTCTTCCTTGCTATCCATCCTCTTCTCATAAACTAATTGGATGGTCTGGTTTATTTCAATGGTTAAATAGTACACACACCATTTTAAAAATTGTTCATAACCACAAAACTACCAACAATTAGTCCTATTAATAATAAAAATAAATTAAAGCACCTACTATTATGTTGTTGTTTTTTACTATACAATCATTACTCAACTTACCTATAATAAATGATAACATTCTGCAATCCATTGCTAGGAATGCTTTGACCTCCAAACTAGCTATACAAGGTTTTTTAGAAAGATACACAAGTCTACTGGAAAAAGGCATTTTTGTGTCTATGCAACAAACCCAATTCTTGCAAATGTAAATTATTGGGAATGGCATGCAAACTTTATCAAGCTAGAAACAACTTTTGGGCATAGTACACACAAAATATGCCTATTTTATAATAAATTTTACTAGGGAAAAAGGACAAACTTAAGCTCTCACTGTTAATAAATTTAAAATGTTTGGTATTGATCAAATAAACAATTTAATATCTATAAGAAATAATGACCTCATACACTGGAAAAGACCACAATTCATCATTATATAGCAAAAAACCTGTCAAGACAAAGTTGTCATTATTAACATTTCTAAGTTTCATTTGTGATTTTAGTGAGTTCCGTTTTAATTTTTTTTATTCAAAATAATCAAACTTGATGAATCTTGGTACCAGTATTATTCAATTTTCATAGGTTCTTGGGTGTGTCATAATAACAATGAAATATTATGTAAATGCTAAATATATTAAAAACAAACAAAAAGTGAATGAAAAATTAGATATATTAGAGATATGTCTGTCTCATCACCCGCCTATGTTTGATTAAATAAATAAGTAAATGATTATTAATAAAAATAACAATGGAGATTTGATTAAATATTTACTAAGACTGTTTATTATTTAATACAAACAGGATTTAAATCATCTAAACCACATAGGAATGTAAATATTTAAAGGGAATGGAATATCCACAAAATGATTCCACAAAAAGTATTTTAGTTCAAATGGATTACAAAAACCTTCCATGTGGCAACAAAGTATATATTTTTAAATAGTTTGCCATAAAATACTGTATTCAAAAACTAATGAACACACCATATTCCATCCCTTCTCATTAAAAATATGTCCAAAAATACTAAATACTGTAGGTCTAAGTTAGTATATTTTAACAATACCACCCATTCCAACTTAATTAGAATTCATATTTATTGGCGCATGGAAGGCTAAGCCAATTTGGGTTGGGATGGTTTTTATTATAAACATGTATTATTGCACACTAAAATATCTATGACGTTATTGAAATACATTACTAAGTGGTTTGGTTACAATTGTGATTGTAGTGTGTGACAATTTACTTTGTGTAGGCTAATTCCATTAGAAGACATTCAGATTGTTTTAAAACACGATAACTAGACAATAATTATTAATTTGCAATCGCTATGTTTGTTATGAATAAAAGTAGAATCATGGTTGTCAACGGGTTTTTTTCGTTTACATAAATACAAAAGATATGGTAGTTGCAATATGGGCAAGCACTATCCTGTCACTTTGGTTATTACATTTTAATTTTATAACATTTACAAAATATTTTTATACAATCTAAATTTTGGGTATTTTTCATATCTCATTATTTTTGTTTGTATTATTGATAAAAAATAAAAAATAATTTTATATGAGGTAGTTCAGCCATTTTGAGATGCTTGTGATACATCACATTTTGTTGAAGTTTTCTTAAATCAGATTCTCCTGGATATTTGTTTAAAAATAGACTTGACTAATGTTTTATCTAATTACTTTGTTGGTGTCAACCATGTTTTCGATCCTACTTTCCACTACCCACATTGATTTTTAGCTGTCTTTGAATTCTTTGAACATACCACCATTATTTTTTCAAACCCATCTGTTAACTTCACTTGGTCTGATGACAATACTGACAATATGATCTAAAAAAATTATAAAAATTACCTTTACTAGAAAACTAGTTTTTAAAATCAATTTTTCTTTTATTTTTATTGCATCAATTTTGCTCCAAATAGAAAGGTTTTTTGGCATCTTTTTATTTCTAAATACAATGATAGTAATCTACATGCATGAACTAAATATTGATTTACTGTAATATTAATGCTTTGATACTGTTCATTTGGAAGAAATTATTCATAGGAGTAACAAAACTTGGCAATCTTACAGAATTATAGTTAATAAGTTGATATCAGTTCTACTGCACTTCAAATCAGTTTTATTAATTGTTTCAGAAAAGTTGATGGTCCTGCTACGAGATGGCCGAACTTTAATAGGATACCTGCGCAGCGTAGACCAATTTGCCAACTTAGTCTTGCATCGCACCATTGAGAGGATCCACGTGGGGCGTCAATATGGAGATATCCCGCGAGGAGTCTTCATTGTCCGAGGGGAGAACGTGGTCTTGCTGGGTGAGATTGTGAGTGCATTTCCATATGGTTTTGTTTAGTTTGAAATGTTTTGACTAATATATGATTTTACAATGCATAATTAGTACAGACTTTCATGGGTGATTACCCTGGCTAGATGTCAAGCTCACCAAGTTTTGTTTACTGCTGATGGGTCATGGTTTGAATCCTGGCTGGATGAACTGAATTTTGCTCACACTCTTTCCGTTAAAATTCAAATATATATCTTCAAATTCTGCCTTTCGCATCCCTACCCCATTAGGGTAATTATTGTGTATAGCTTAGCCGGGCAGTAAACACACAGGTAGTGAAAAAAAAAATATGAAACAAGTTTCTATCTGTCTTACAAATCCTATTTCAATTAAAATACTTATTTAACTCTGTTAATTTTTGACAATAACTTATTTTAATGATATTATATCTCTATTGCACATGATGGTTACACATTCAAACATATAACCTAGGACTACTGTACATTATTTATTCGTTCATTTTTTCAGTATTAGACTTGAGAATGCCAGGCCATATTAACCTATTTTGAGAAACAACTACCCAACAAATAATATATATTCAATCAAATTGAATAGGCTAGTATTGCTAGGAGTGTTTAGTTAAATATAGGGCCTACATATTTGAATGTTGGATTCTCATAGCTCATAAAGATTCCATATCGCACTAAAATAGGTAAAGTGTTTGTAATTGTAATTGTTTGCTAGTACTTCCCACCTCTATCTCCGGCAACACCTTCCTAGTTCCACCTCCCACTATCAGTCCCTATTATGTTCCTGCTGCTCTTCCCTCTTATATCTCTGTCGAGAACTCCCTCTTCCCAGAATCAGCTCAAAAGTCCCTGCACCCAGCCCAACTACACCCTCCATTCACAATATCCCAACAAAGCCACAGTCACACCTTTCAATCCTCAGCAACTGTCTCCCCTCCGGAACCCTACAGTAGTTTGAAAGCTTCTAGGACTAAACTGATGCCACTTCACCCACAAACCTAAGCATGGGACGTCGATGAATTGAGAGGAATTACCGTGGGATTTTGCATCAATTCTACATCAAGATGAGTCCGGGTTATATTAAGTAGACCTGCAAGACACCACCCCAACACAGCCCCTGTAACAAGCTTTTTTTTTTATTGTCCTAAGGAAAGTGGTGAGAGCCAGGTTCATTATTTTACCCTGGAAAACCAGGTCAGGTCCATGGATTGGAAACATGTGATAGCACTCACTCATTCACTCTATGGCATCAGCAACTCGAAAGCTCTTTGCCACACTTACAAAAGTACGCCACATATCCCTATCTTGATCTAGTTCCCCTCATTATTACACACCATCTCTTTCATCCATTTTATTGTTACTCTCTCATGTGAGTCTAGGTCTTTCCAATGGTCTCTTCCCAATGGGTTTGTGGTCCAGAACACGGTTCTAGATTCTCCCATTCGCGCTTCATGTACTGCCCACCGTAACTTACGAGACTTGACTACCCTAACAATGTCTTGTGGTGAGTAGGCCTACAAAATATGTGACTCATCATTATGTAACCTCCTCTCCTCCCCAGTAGCCTCATCCCTCTTAGGACTAAATATATTCCTTGTTTTCAAATACCCTAAATTTGTTTTCGTCAAGTAAGGTAAGAGACCATTTTTCACACCCATAAAGAACAACAGGTAAAATTATTGTTTTGCATATTCTGAGTTTTACATTTCTTGAAGCGATGTGATATCTCCAATTAAAAATACAATGTTCAAGGTGACCCATCCAATCCAAAGGAAAGGTTATGCTCATGGACTTGGTGTAAAAATAAATAAATAAATAATAATTGTTTCAGGATCCATTAAAGGAGGACGCGACTCCGTTGATTCAAGTGTCGGTAGATGACATCCTTGATGCTCAGCGCCGGGAGCAGGAGGCCAAACAGGACCAGGAACGGCTGCTGGCCAAGGCGCTTAAAGAGAGAGGACTCAATTACGCTCCTGACCTCACTCACGATGACCTCTTCTAGTAATAAAAAGTTGTCTGAACCTATTCTAGTGACCATGTCTACTGAATAATGCTCTGGGCCTGTTTGAGTGACCGTGATTATATACATCTTTTTAAAATCGGCCTGTCCCTACTAACGCATTCAATACTTCAACTGTTATGAGTTCAACTTTGATCACATGGTATTGTTTTTGTAATTATGTACATAATTGATTATATGAAGGTTCAAAATGGGAGTGTATAAAGTAACTATACATAGATTTGTTTGATTTTACGTTGGGAACTTGATTTTTCTTTAGTTGGATGATATTCATTATTTTTAATAACGTTCACATTTGATTTGGTAAGGAGTAATAAATGACAAAATTATATCTTCTTTATTTTTAATCCCTTTTGTTTATTTGATACTTTATAATTATAAGACCTGAAAATGTTCACAAACTTTTTTATAATATGTACCAATCCAACAGAATATCATCTTTATCATAAATAAGACCTGAGGATAGTGTAGCATCAATAATAACACCGAAAGATGTCGTCATAGAAGTCTAAGCTGCTATCTAATAAGGAGAGTGGGGTAAAAATAAAGAAGATATAATAATTATGATATTCATTAGTCTACTTACTATTTAGGTTAAAAGATTTGTAAATAAGTGGTTATGAACATTAATAAAGTATAGTGGTAGAGACTGTCCTGACAAGACTGTAATATTATTGACTTGTGAGTAAACACATCAGCAAACATAACTTAGAGCCATTTGAGTGGAGATGAACTTTTTTATTTTTAATCTCAATCACTATTATTTATTCAATGCTCTGTGGGACACTGTCACATATAGTGAGATTTTATCCAGTGTTTTTGGGTTATTAATTTTATGTTATATTTACAAGGTTTGTTAAATAATGATTTAGAATGATCAATTTTGTATTTAATAACTCCATGGCATATATACAGTTTTATGAAATATATTTTGTTTTTTTATAACCAATTTGTTCTGTTTTGGGTGAAGAAGTAACTTTTTTTTTATAATCATGATGAATAAATATTTGATAATATTGTTTTCAAAATTTCATTTGAGGATATAATTTTAAATACTATTTTGGTGCATAAAATTTCAGCACACTACCTCCTTATCTATGTAGATAGTAAGCCATAATTAATATTTTATTATAAACTAGAAAGCACACATTAATATTTTTGTTACTTTGTCTTGTGTTTATGAGAGCAATTATTATTAAAGTACTTTTTGGAAACTCTTATTTTGTTTTTGAGAAATCTTATATCTTATACTATACATCAAGTTTTTCCAACTGGTGCCATGAAGTTTCTCATGAAATTAATCTACTTTAGTAAAATTGTGTATTTTTTCGCTGAGAAACAGAAAATTTTGACTTATGTGTGAAAAATCCTTGAAAGTTCTAACCAATGTTCATGTTTAATTTCTGCCTTGGCATTTGCTGTATTATATTGACAGATACATGCTAGTAAATGTTAGTCAGAAATTTTGTTTAGTATTGTACCGTTCACCACCTCCAACTCTAACCGCTAGAGGCCACAATAGCCGGTAAAAGGGTGGGCGGAATCTATAAGGAATTTAATGTAACAAAAAATAGGAACATTTGCAAGTTTAAGGAAAAAAAATTGAATTATTTATTCAAAGTAAGATAACAGAGTTAAATAAATAATACATGGCCTCACAAGGCGAACTGAGTAGTGTTGAAAAACATATAAATATCGCAGAGACTGCGCTGAGGATATATTTCACAATCTCAAAGTAATAGTAGTCCTTGAAGAAGACTACGTTTGAAACAAAAGAGTTACATCATAAATTATTTATTTGCACGAATAAGTCTGAAAGAGACCCAATAATAATCAAAAATTGTAATGTAATAAAGAGCTTAAAGAGCTCCTCTAAAACGGTTAACAAAGCGGCTGAATCACCCTTGTGACTTAAGACTAAAAAAACAGATGAAATCATTAAACCTTTGAATCCTTATTTTATTAATAAAGAGCTTGAAATATAAAGGCATAAGGTATTTCAATTATTGGAAAAATAAACTGTTAAGAGTAAATTTGATGAAGAAAGCCCACCTAGGGAAAGAGGAAAAATGTGGGAAGAATCCAATGCACAAAGGTGACATCTTCCTTTCTTCTGTCTTCTATAGTAGAAGTAGTCTCACACACACATTTTAACACAAATAGAATAATATTTCAGCACTGTTGCCTTTATCAAACTCAAATAAGAGAAAGAGTACAAATAACACAAACAATGGATTACTCCATTTTGAATTTAAATAAGAACTGTTAGAAACAGTTAAATTCAAATTCTACTATAGAAGACAGAAGAAAGGAAGAAGATGTCACCTTTGTGCATTGGATTCTTCCCACATTTTTTCTCTTTCCCTAGGTGGGCTTTCTCCATCAAATTTACTCTTAACAGTTTATTTTACCTTTTTCTTTAGTTCAAATTACTTTACTATAAAATTATTTAGCCATTGGGCCACCTCATATTTATACAAAAATTGTTAATATAATAATAGAGAACTTAAAGAGCTCCTCTAAAACGGTTAACAAAGCGGCTGAATCAACCTTGTGATTTCAGACTAAACAAACAGATTAAATCATTAAACCTTTGAATCCTTATTATATTAATAAAGAGCTTGAAATATAAAGGCATAAGGTATTTGAATTATTGGAATATCAAAGAACTTAAAGAACTCTTCTATACAATTAACAAACCGCCTGAATCACCATTGTGAATTCCGACTAAACAAATAGGTTAAACCATTAAACCTTTAAACCTTTGAAACCTTACTATAACAATAAAGAACTTAAAGAGCGCCTCTAAAATGGTTAACAAAGCGCCTGAATCACCATTGTGAATTCGGACTAAATCCTTCAATTTTAAGATTAAATTTAAATTCAAATACCAATTCTGATCAAAATAAATTACACAAAGGTTGACTTCTCAATATAACTCAAACTTCTGTGGGACTATTACTTCCACCAACTTAGAAGTAATCAAGAAGATTTTGACTTGTTAATATTTAACTTTATAATAGAAAACAAAACAATATTACATTAGAATACTGTATAAAAATGAAGTGGCCCAATGGCTAAATAATTTTATAGTAAAGGAAATTGATAGAACTAAATAAAAAGGAAAAATAAACTCTTAAGAGTAAAATTGATGAAGAAAGCCCACCTAGGGAAAGAGGAAAATTGTGAGAAGAATCCAATGCACAAAGGTGACATCTTCCTTTCTTCTGTCTTCTATAGTAGAAGTAGTCACACACATTTTAACACAAATAGAGTAATATTTCGGCATTGTTGCCTTTATCAAATACAAAGAAGAACCGTTAGAAACACATTGTGCCAACTGTTTTTGGGTGTAAAGATAAATTCCTTGGCTATGGTTAGTATTTACAGAGATCTATTTAAAAATAATAATGATGATAAAAAAATTATATTTTAAAATAATAATAATAAAAATTACAATCTAATCGAAAGAAAGAAACTATCTTCTGTTGAGGCCTGGTGGTAATCTTGATTTGGTAATCTATTGGTGGGCCAGTTCCCACTGTCTAAGTTGAGAACTGTTGCAACGTTTGAGAAATGCTCTTAATATTTTGGTGGTGTAGCTGGTTTGAAAGTCCTGGTTGTGGGTACCAGCATGAATGGGTACAGGCTTGTCCAGATCTTTGTGGTTTGTGTCAAAACGGTGATTGTTCATTCGCTGTCTGAGAGAACCTGTAGTAAGGCCTATATACTCTGCATCACAATATGATTTTCACTGTAGTTGATATATCAAGTTATTTGTTTTTCAATTGTAATAACCAGCGATTTTGTATTCCAATTTGATTACTTTGCTGTTGAAGGATTTAGCTGGTAGGTGGATTCCACATGTGCTGCAACCAAGGCCGTAGTCAGGGGGGGGGG